>JBBBWG010023323.1:0-11683 GCA_037176905.1 Azolla pinnata
TGAGTTGGAGCAACCAACTTTGGACGACCATACAAGCCTGGTATTTATACCCCCAGGCTAGGGCACCAGCCATTACGGCATATTACAAATATGGCCCGTCCAGCTATGGACAGTGTGAACACGGCCATTAGATGCCCGTTTTCGACACGACTGACGTCCCCTAGTGCAGCCTCGGCCTCATCGTCGTGAGCGAGCCTTGCCTCGAGTTAGACTAGATCGAGTCCCGGCACATCTGCACGTGCGAGCCCCGCCTCCCATAGTTCGGGACGTGGACGTGGACGTCGTGGGTGTTGCGGAGGGGATGATGATGTCCATGTCAGTGCACACGTCGTTGCTGCTAGTGATCGGGAAACCCCCTATCGGCTGATTATTTTACACACTCGATAACAGTGGGGGGCATCGTGACTATTGGTTTAGATCGAGGTACGCGTCGATACCTACTCTAGCTCGTGACAATACATGTCCGTAATGTGTACGACCCCTCGACATACAGATATGGGGTAATCGAGTAGATAATATTTGCATTTCACACCTGCTACCCCATGCCCGAGCATCTAGTAGTGAGTTCAGGTTGGCTTCGTCGGATGTTGCTTGGCCATATTGCGAATTGTTGAAGAGGATACACGAGACCTACTTGGGTAGTAGTATACGGGGAGGCAGCTTGATTATGGCCATGATTAGATGGTGGGCGGCCCCGGAGTGTTCACGATGCTGAGTGGAGGGCAGCTTTAGCACGAGGGGTGTCGGAACGATTTGCTCAACATGTCGCAGCATGTGCGACCTAGATCAGGTTAGGGTCGGTAGTTAGATGGGTTAGCAGAGGTGCTGCAACTTTTAGGGCCGAGTTTGTAAGTATTTCAGTAAACTATAAATGAGTACTTAATTAATATATTATTAATTGATTGTATAAATAATTAACAGCGATTAATGTTTTTGTGTAGATGGAGGTCGTTAGTCGTTGGCCATATCCGGACGAGGAGGAGTATCGTCGATTACATCCACGACGAGAGTCCTGGAAGTATTTCAGAAGTCTCGGAGTGATCACAGACGACCAGTTGATTCTAGGGTTGGGCATAAAGCCGGAAGTACCGGCCAAAAATGCCAACTTGGAGGCAGGCGAAGATGTACCGGATGCTCGAGAACTCGAGGAGAACCCTGAGCAAAGCGGCGCATCATCACCAGCTGACACCGAGGCGACCCACACCGACCCCGGGTTTGGTCATCATATACTAGGGTTAGATATTTATGATGATAATAACGCTAGTGAATATGACCCTTCTTCTTAGTTTATTTTTGGGTCAGCTTGTATAGTCCTAACTTGTATTGTAATTTTCAACTTGTAATTTTTACCTTGTATTGTTTCTCATTGTAATATATTTGGCAAAATTTAATTTCAGATCCGTAATTTGGGTTTTTTATAATATAATTCTAATTAGAACTATTTTTATTATTATATCGCTAATTATCAATCAAGACTGCACTCGATCACAAAATATTACACAAAAAGAATCGTATAATTTCCATTAAAATCGTGTCAAAACTCCACGTAAATCGATGCAAAAATGCGGCAAAATTGCAGCAAACACGCCGCAAAATTGTAGCAAGACATGCAGCAAATGTCCAACAAAACTCACCGCAAATTTGCAGCAAACATGCGGCAAAATTGCAGAAATTCATGCAGCAAATATCCAGCAAAACTTGCCGCAAATATGCAGCAAACACGCGCTAAAGTTGCTGTTATACATGCAGTGAATGTCCAGCAAAACTCGCGGCAACTTTCCAGCAAAAGATGCGGCAAAACTGCTGCAAGAGACGCAACAAATGCTCAGCAATAGTCGCGGGAAATTACTAGCAAAACACGTGGCAACATTGCAGCAACAACGGCAGCACAAGCGGCAAATTTGCAGCTAAACATCCGACAAACTGGCATCAATAGCTGCAACAAATGTTCAGCAATATTTGCGGCAAAATTGCAGCAAGTGTCCATCACATCTCCATCCAAGCTCACGGAGAAGTTGCAGCAACGGTCGCAGCAAATCTGGCGACAAACTGGCGGTAGAACAAGCTGTAATTGGTGCGGCAAAGCTCGTGGTAATATCACGGCAAAGTCGCAGTAATGCTCGCGGCAATAGCTGCAGTAATATTCGCGGGAAAACTAGCGGCAAAAGTGGAAGAAATATTTGCGGCAAAGCGCGCGGCAATGGTCGGCACGACAAAATTTCGCTGCAAACCAAAATGTTGTTTGCCATGAATTTCGCTATGACTTTTTCTGAACTTCTGCAGATCATTTTTCGCGGAAAATCTCGCGGCAACCAGCTCAATACCTGGTAGTGGAATATTTATGTGATATATATGTATGTATACATATACAGGTGAATATACATATAACTATCCAAGTACAGGTGAAAATGCATGTATATATACATATACAGATATTATACATGTTGCTATCTATGCACAAGTGAATATACATGTATGTCTAGATATATATATATATATATATATAAATAAATAATATAGATAGATAGGTGAATAGCATGTATGTATGCAGATACATGTGAATATGTATGTATGTATATATATACATGAGATTATGCATGTCTATACAAGTGAATATACATGTATACATGCATATATAGTTCAATATGCACGTAGCTATCCATGTACAGGTGAATATACATGTATACATGCATATATAGGTGAATATGCAGGTATTCTTGCCTGTACAGATAAATATCCTTGTCTGTATGCATATATAGATGAATGAATATATTGTATAGGAAGAGACAGACAAGTAAGAAGTGAAAATATCTAACATGAATGGGCTCAGATAGGCCTCTTGTATAAATAGATAGTGAGGGTTTCAATTTTTCATTCATCTTCAAAGTTCTCAAACTCTTTAGCTTATAAAATGAAAAAGCTTCTAAATATATATATGTTCTTAAATTAAAAACAAAAAGAAATATATAAAATAAATAAGATAAGAATATCATATTTAAAAGATTATATATATATGCATATATAGATATTATTAAATAAATAAAAGGAAAATATGATATTTAAAATAATTTATAATAAAAAATTGAATCATTTTTTAAAATAGATGTCTTGAGATGTCTAATTTATAGAAAATGTGTAGTAAATGCACGTCTAATCAGTAGAAAGTTATGCAGTATACATGTGGTAAATAAACAGCAAACTAGCAACAAACATGCACTAAACATGCACTAAAGTACCAGTAAACATGCAGAAAAGTAGCAATAACTCTGCAACAAACTTGCAGTAAACTTGCAATAAACGTGTAGTAGACTTGTATTTAACTGTGCATCTACAGTCGCAATAAACATGCAGTAAACTGTGCATTGTAGCCATGGTAAACATGCAGTAAATTTTATGTCTATAGTCATGGTAAAACTTATAGTAAACAATGCATCTATTGTCGCGATAAAACTTGTAGTAAACGAGCAGTAAGGCTCACGTCTACAATCGTGGTAGAAAACGCAGTAAACTGGTTATGTCATTTGTCGCAACAGTGAACACGACTTCAATTAAAACAAAATAGAACAAATTTCGCGGTAAACAGTGCGTCAAATAGGCCAATACATTGCAGTAATAGATATTTAAAATAAGATAGATTTTTTGGAAAATTTATGATTAATTTTTTTTTATTGTGAGGGACAACGGCCAAGAATGACCTAACCTCTCACACACCACCAAGAACAACCCAAATACCTGCACGCACAGAAATAGCCAGCCTCCTGCTGTGATGATTAGCTATCATCACACAAGAATAAAAAGAGGTTCTAACTCATGACCTTTGATCTTTGAGAACATTCAACCAAACTCTTGAGCCATTCTTCGGATATAATATAAAATACAAGTTTTATACTCATATCTTATGTTTGCATGATATCAATCTAACAGTTGGCATTCATGCGGTACATACTCTTCATGGACTAAGCCTATATAAGAATATATCTCTCAATGGTGGATCCATCTCGGTTCAACACTACTCTTGGGCCCCATTATGCAATCCCGCTTGTACTTGTTATTATAATACAATAGAGCTTCTTCTCTATAATATATCTCTTGTATTTTTGTAATAGGGTCTTGACAGTTTGAATCGAGCTAAAAAATATTGTTTCCATATCTCTCTCTGTCAATCTCTTTATAATAAAATAAAAATCCCTTCTTCTTAGTTAACCATGGTGTCGGACCCGATACTGGCGTATGAGGATTTACTACAAGAGTTTCAACAACTTGCATTGGAAAACCAAGCTCTTCAAAGACGCCTTAATCAACAAGCTCCACCGTTATCGTTCGAATCCAATGTCCAACTTCCACACTGTTTGATGGCACGAGGTCTACATGTTGTGGTTTTCTACTTTAGATCAAGATTTTTTTCGCCATGCATCCACATTAGTATTCTTAAGATCATATGAAGATTGGTTTGATTGGGTCATTACTCATAGGAGATGCATTACTATGGTATATACCGCTTGCTCAACATAATAATGAAATTCATGAAGATTATGAGAGTTTTGAAGAAGTATTTAGGGCATGTATTGATGACCTAGATTGTGAGTGTGTTGTAGCCAACAAGTTAGCGATGCTTCGACAGGGCAATCGTCCAGTAGTATCTTATATTTCTGAATTTCGTCGTTATGCTTCTGATATATTTTCGTCACCATGCTCCTATTTTCGTCACTATGCTTCTGAATTTCCTCGTTATGCCCCTATTTTCTTTGTTTCAAAGAAAGTTGGTGCTCTTAGATTGGTGGTTGACTATCATGGCCTTGATAAAATTACTATTTGCAATAAATATCCATTGCCCTTAGTTTCTGAGCTTCTTGATCGTTTGGATGGTGCTTGAGTGTTTACAAAGCTAGATTTAAGAGGGGCTTATAACTTAATAAGGATTCGTCTGGGGGACGAGTGGAAGACAACATTTTGGACTTGTTATGACCACTTTGAGTATGTTGTCATGCCTTTTGGATTAACGAATGCTCATGTTGTGTTCGAACATATGGCCAATGATATTTTTCGTAAGTTTCTAGATATTTTTGTAATTATATATCTTGATGGTATCTTAGTATTCTCCAAAACGCTTGAAGAACATCGTATTCATGTACGACAAGTCCTAGAGAAGCTGCATATGCTATCTTTATGCTAAGTTGGAGAAGTGTTCATTCCACCAAGACACTGTGGAATTTTCTAGCTATATTATTTTGCCATCTAGCATCTCCATGGATCCATCCAAAGTAAAGAAATCTGCTGAATGGAAGTAGCCGACAAATGTCAAATATGTTCGGTGTTTTCCTGGGTTTTTAGAAGGTGCACAACATACTATAATAGTTTTTACTGACCACAAGAATCTTCAATATTTCCAAGAAACACGTGTTTTAAATTGACCCAATCATATTGGTCCATTTTCCTACTTCATCATTGAATAGCGGCCTAGTTCCCTACAAGGCCAATGTGATGCTGTCTTGTGACCATCTTACTTTATTCCCAAAGGTGGAGATCCAAAATATGACAATTAGAAACAAGTGCTCTTGGGTCCAGATCGTCTTCGCCACCTAGTTTGAACCACCATTTTCCAGGCTCCTATTGACTCATCATTGATTGAGAAAGCCTGTGATTTGCTACTAGCTGATTCCATTGGACAAGATATCATTAATCGAATTAATAGTGTACCACCTTTGGCTCCAGCTCCACCTTCATTCTAAAATGTAGTAGACCGTACAGAATTTCATATTCATGATGGTTTGTTATGTCATGGTGGCTTACTATATGTCCCCAATGGCGCACCATGATTACAAGTACTCGAAACTTGTTATGATAGCCATCTTGCGAGTTATTTTGGTATTTCCAAAACTATGAAGCTCATCACCCATACTTATAAGTAGGCACTGACTCGCAAGGAAGTACACAACTTCATTAGAAGAATTATGACACTTGTTGTTGATCCAAACCTCCACTTCATCTTCCTTATGGATAACTACAACCTTTGCCAATTCCTAATACACCAAGACAATCCATCAGCATATATTTTATTATTAATCTACCACCACCTTTAGGTTATGATGCTTTTCTTTTTGTCATTGATCGTTTCTCTGAGATGGCTCATTTCTTAGCTTAAAGAAAGGAGTTTACAAGTAAGGATACTGCTCAACTCCTTCAAGAGGTTTTTTGCCATCATGGGCTCCCACAACAAATCATTAGTAATCGAGGTCCATAGTTCATAGAAAAATTCTAGAAACGACTCTTTGAGCTTCTACAGGTTACATGTTCACTATATTCACCTCATCATCCACAAATGGATGGTCAATTAGAGTGTAACATTCAAACACTTGAACAATATCTTAAGTGTTTTATCAATTATCAAGAAGATGATTGGTTGATGCTATTATCGTAATTACACTACCTCGTTTCGATGCAAGAGGACATATACAAACCTATGACGAGAGTGGGATATCAACACACACCCTTTCGGACTAGAACCTGAATCTAGCGCCTTCGACCAACTCGGCCATCTTGTGAAAAAAAGTGAAAAAGCCATAATGGAACTAGCTTGTGGCTATGTTGCTTTCCTTTTCGTTCATCTCATGTCATTAACCTAAACATCCAATGGTTTGAAAAAGTATATAGAACATTATTAAGAAATTTTTTATTCTAACGGATCAATTGTCAACGAGAGTACTGGTTCACCATGCAATAACATTGCATTACACAAAATAATGACGAGACTGGGGATTCCAACCTACGCCTTTTCGGTTTAGAACCTTCGTCAACAAAACGTCACGTAAGTGGTTGGTGGATTTCTCGTTCTCGTTTCATTCGATTCGTTCTTTGGATATTGTATTTTTTAGAATTTTTTGATTCCATCACGTCAATTTTCAAGAAGAGTATTGGTTCACCTTGCTTTGTGGTAAGTCGGGGTACATTTTGTAGTGACACTACCACATTTCACATCAAGACGACAACTCAGAATGATCACGAGAGTGGGATTTGGACCCACACTCTTTTGGACTAGAGCCTGGCCATTCTTGTCAACAAAAGGCATTTTAATTACTTTAAAAAACCATCAGGGATTAGTAGATGGATCAATATCCTTTCACGGTTGGAAGTGTGCTTTCTTCTACGTTCGAGTAAAACGTATCTAAGGAATGGAACATTTGAACCCACACCTTACACAAACATAGCCTTCTCGTTAAAAAAAAGAGAAAAGCCATAACGTCATTGGCTTGTTTTCATTCATCTACTGCAATGACCATAAACGTCCAATGCTCTGAATAAGCATATAGTTTTCTTAGAAAATTTTCATTCTTATCACAACAATTGTCAAGAAGGGTACTGGTTCACCTTTGTTTGTGGTAAGTCGCGATAGGGAGTATTGACCATGTTCTACCTACAGTACAACATTCCACAACAAGAGGACATATATAAACATATGATGAGAGTGGGATTTGAACCCACGCCCTTTTAGACCTGAACCTTAATTAGGCGCCTTAGAACAACATGGCCATCTCGTCAACGAAATGCTAAAATGTCATAACATCATTGGCTTGTGGATATCTCGTTGTCACTTTCATTTTACCCCTAACATCCAATGTTGTGAATAAACATATAACATTATTAGAATTTTTTTTTTCCTATCACATCAAGTGTCAAGAAGGGTACTGGTTAACTTTGGTTTTTTGTAAGTTGTGATAGGGAGTATTTACCATATTGTAGTTACACTATCTCGTTTCGGAGTAAACGAACATAAAACAAACCTATGATGAGAGTGGGATTCGAACCCACGCCCTTTTGGACTAGAGCCTAAATCTAGCACCTTAGACCAACTCGACCATCTTGTAAAAAATAATAAAAAAGCCATACTGTAACTGGGTTGAGGATTTGTTGTTCTCCTTTTCATTTCACACCATTACCCTAAACATCCAATCCTTTGCATAAGAATATAGAATATTATTTACAAATTTTGATTTCTAACGGACCGGTTCACCCTGCAATATCATTGTACTACACAAAATAATGACGAGACTGGGAGTCTAACCCACGCCTTTTTGGCTCAGAACTTTGGTCAAGAAAACGTCACGTAAGTAGCTGGTGGATTTCTCCTTCTCGTTTCACTTGATTCATTCTTGTGGATATAACATTATTAAGAACCTTTTGTTTCCATCACGTCAATTTTCAAGAAGATTACTAGTTCACCATGCTTTATGGTAAGTTGTGGTACATTTTGTAGTTACACTACCACATTTCACATCAAGACGACAGATACATAATGATAATTAGAGTGGGATTCAGACCCGCGCCCTTTTGATCTACAGCCTGAATTTAACACCTTAGACCAACTCGGCCATCTCGTAAATAAAAGGCTTTTTAATTAGTTTACAAACCATAAGGGATTAGTATATTGATCAAGATCCTTTGACGGTTTGAATGGTGCTTTCCTATAGGTTCGAGTAAAAGGTATCTAAGGAACGGAACATTTGAACCCACGCCCTTTCGGACCAAAACCTTCCGCAAACGCCTTCGACAACGTCGGCTATCTCGTAAAAAAATAAATAGAAAAGCCATAACTTCATTGGCTTGTGGATTACTCGTTGTTGTTTTCATTCATCTAATGCAATGACCATAAACTTCCAATGCTTAGAATAAGAATATAATTTTATTAGAGAAATTTCATTCTTATCACATCAATTGTCAAGAAGGGTAAGTGTTCACCTTAGTTTGTGGTAAGTTGCGATAGGGAATATTAAGGATGTTGTACCTATAGTACCATGTTCGGCAACAAGAGGACATATACAAACATAGGACGAGAGTGGGATTTGAACACACCCCCTTTCGGACCAAAACCTTAATCTAGCACCTTAGACCAAGTCGACCATCCCGGCAACGAAATGCTAAAACGCCATTGGCTGTGGATTGCTTGTTATCACTTTCATTCAGCTAATGCAATTACTCTAAACATCCAATGCTTTGAATAAGCATATGCCATTATTAGAAAATTGTTGCTCCTATCACATAAAGTCTCAAGAAGAGTATTGGTTAACCTTGGTTTGTGGTAAGTCGTAATAGGGAGTATTTACCATATCAGTTTCGAAGCAAGAGGACATATACAAAACTATCACCGCAGCCTTTAATTACACCTTTACCGTGACCTTTACCTCGACCTTTCTAAGTGTCTGATTCGTGATATCGAGTGCATTTAAGACCAAATATCCATGATTATCTTTTAGTTCTTGGATTTTGCACTTTTACATTTGACAAGCCTAATGTCACATTTATATAAATAGTTATAGCCATTCATGTTCCTTGAAAAGAAAGTATAAGAGGCTGTATAGGTTTAGTGGAAGAGATAAAACTTTATTTAGTATACCCAATCTCTATTAGCATGACCACCTAATTGAATTTAAATATATCTATATTCGCGTGTTATCCTCTAGTTGGAGATTTCAAGCTCCCCCCTCGACTTCCGCACATTTTTATCGTTTTTCGCAAGACATAACGGGACAATACTCATGCTACTAGCTGCAGATATATCTGCACAAATATATGTGTGTATATGCCAATATATCTGTAAACATATCTCCGAGAGGTTAGACATTTGTGTTCCTACCTAGCACATATTGGGGCCACTGTTAGTTCATTTGTTGTAACTCCTAATGTGGGTATCACTATATTTTGTTTTAGTGCTAATGGATGCTCCATGACACACTGGGTCGCGCTAGGCTTACTAAGTTCTTTAACCAACTGACACCGCACTAGGGGTAATGTTTTCGACACATTTATGCTAAACTCTAAATTTCATGGAAGCCCTAAACCCTAAACCCTAAATTTCACAAAAATCCTAAATTTCCACGAAAACCCTAAATTTCCCTTAAACCCTAAACCCTAAATTTCATGGAAACCCTAAATTGGCTGAAAACCCTAAATCACGGAAATATTAAATCCGAAATTCCACGAAAACCCTGAATTTCCCCTAAACCCAAATCTCAAGGAAACGCTAAATTTCGAGAAACCCTAAACCCTAAATTTCACGGAAACCCTAAATTTCCCCTAAACCCTAAACTGTGCCATTTCACGGAAACCCTAAATTTCACCTAAACCCTAAACCCTGAATTTCATGGAAACCCTAAGTTTCCCCTAAACACTAAACCCTAAATTTCATGGTAACCCTTAATCTCGTGAAAACCCTAATACCCTAAATTGGCTGAAAACCGTAATACCCTAAACCTTGATTCCTGAAAACATAAACTCTAAACCCTAAATTTTCGCAAAGCCTAAGCCCTAAATTACATGAATCAGAAAACCCCTAAACCCTCAACCCTAATTCCCATGAAACCCTAAATTTGTTTACATATAAAGAGTTTTATTTAATAATAGGTTTTTGTTTCATTTTATCCAAAAAATATAGATAGATGGTTTATCCAGATCAGGTTAGGGTCGGTAATTAGATGGGGTAGTGGAGGTGGTGTAGCTTTCAGGGCTGAGTTTGTAAGTGTTTCAGTAAACTATAAATGAGTACTTAATAAATATATTATTAATTGATTGTAAAAATAATTAAAAGCGATTAATGTGTTTGTGTAAACGGAGGTCGTTAATCGCTGGCTGTATTCGGACGAGGAGAAGTATCGTCAATTATATCCACGACGAGAGTCCTAGATGTATTTCAGAAGTCTCGGAGTGATCACGGACGACCAGCTGATTCCAGGGTTAGGCATAAAGCTGGAACTGCTGGGCAACAATGCCAACTCGGAGGCAGGTGAAGATGTACCGGATGCTCGGGAACTCGAGGAGAACCCTGAGCAAAGCGGCGCATCATCACCAACTGACACCGAGCAAAGTGAATATGACCCTTCTCCTAAGTTTATTTTTGGGTCAGCTTGTATAGTCCTAACCTGTATTGTAATTTTCAACTTGTAATTTTTACCTTGTATTGTTTCTCATTGTAATATATTTGGCAAAATTTAATTTTAAGATCCGTAATTTTGGTTTTTTAAAATATAATTCTAATTAGAAATATTTTTATTATTATATTGCTAATTATCGACCAAGACTGCACTCGATCACAAAATATTACGCGAAAAGAATTGTATAATTTCCATTAAAAGCTTGACAAAACTCTAGCTAAATCGATGCAAACACGCGGCAGAATTGCTGCAAACATGTGGCAAAATTGAAGCAATACATGCAGCAAGTGTCCAACAAAACTTGTGGCAAATTTGCAGCAAACACGAGGCAAAATTGCAGAAATACATGCAGCAAATATCAAGCAAAACTCGCGGCAAATATGCAGCAAACACGCGGTAAAGTTGCAACAAACCATGCACCAAATGTCCAGCAAAACTCGTGGCAACTTTCCAGCAAATGACGTGGCAAAACTGCTGCAAGAGGCGCAACAAATGTTCACCAATAGTCACAGCAAATTACCAGCAAAACACGTGGCAACATTGCAACAACAAAGGCAGCAAAACAAGCGGCAAATTTGCAGCTAAACACCCGACAAACTAGCAGCAAAACATGCAGCAAATGTCCACCAATATTCGCGGCAAAATTGCAGCAAATGTCCAGCAAATGTCCATCCAAACCCTCTTCAAGGTGAACGTGTACTCCTGCAAGGCGAGGGCCCATCGTAGTAATCGCCCGGGGGGGTGGGTCTTGAGGAGGAGGC
>JBBBWG010023334.1:11102-26041 GCA_037176905.1 Azolla pinnata
GTAGGTTACATTTAAATGGAATTGGTTCATTCTACTAAAAGTAAATTACCAATGAAACATCTGCTGCCTGGGGATTTTCTTCTAGTCTTATCAGTAGGTCTCTAAGTAATAGCCATCTAGCCATCTTAATGTAGTGTAGTCGAGAGGTACAAAGTCAACATTTTTTTATAGTATTGTATGTGATGCCAAATACTTACTACTATGCAGGAGACTATTCTAGCAATCAGTTTTAGTTCAAAGGGATCACGGTATCTTTCTTCAGGTGGCACTGGCAAAGTGGTTCGGATATGGGACATGCAACGGAAAAGGTGCATAAAGTGGTTGAAAGGACACACTGACACAATTACAGGTGTAATATATAACAATAAAGATGAGCATCTAGCTTCTATTAGTGTGAAAGGGGATTTGATCCTACACAATCTTGCATCTGGCACCCGGGCTGCAGAATTAAAAGATCCTCAGGGGCAGGTAATGTTATACACACCAATTAACAGAAATCCCAAATGTTCTCAAGTAGAAGCTACAACCCATAAATAATGGTGTAGCTACAACCCATAACGGCTAAACTTCATTGTATTCGCGGTATGTAGGTTTTGAGAGTATTGGATTCTTCAAGATTGAGCAGACATCTTTTAGTTACAGCTGGAGATGATGGCTCCATACATCTTTGGGACACCACTGGAAGAAGTTCTAAAGTGAGTCCTTGTATTTCTAATATTGTTTTGATACAGAAACTGCTCTTTACTTATTATTCAAGCAATCATAACAACTCTGAAGGTCTGAATACTTCTAATTCAAATTTCTACACATTATCAATACAAACATGTAATGTCCTCAAAATGTCTACCTTCAGGTGTCATGGATAAAACAACATTCAGCACCTACTACGGGCGTGACATTTTCCCCCTGTAATGATAAGGTTATTTTCTAAGTATGCATGCAATAGAAACTTATCAAATGATAGTTGATGTCTGATACTAACGCAGGAATGATATTCACTTTGGTTAAACTGATGTATATTGAGTTGCAGATGATAATCAGTGTTGGTTTAGACAAAAAACTATACACATTTGACCCAGGAATGAAGAAGCCTGTTCACTGTATCCCATCAGAGGCACCGTTTTCTTCTTTAGCTTTCAAAGATGATGGGCTAGTTTTGGCCGCTGGAACAAACAGTGGTCGTGTGGTCTTTTATGATGTTCGTGGAAAGCCTCAGCCTTTTACAATTCTTCGCGCCTACAGTTCATCTGAGGTAAAATTAAGAATTAAACCCTTTGCTTATTTTAATTACCCAGTCATGTGATCAGGCAAGCATTCACAATTCACATCACCTAAAATAATGGAGACAAGAACAGTTGTCTACATTAAGCATGTTCAGCGGAAGGGTTTAGGATATAGAAGATGGCAAGTGTGAAGCGTCAAATAATACAAGTCATTGCTCGACAAGAACCTAATATTGAGATAAGCATCGAAAGTGCTGGGAACACTTGGAAAGATGTATAACCTTTTCCTGTAATTCACTTGGAAACATGTACTCAGGTGTTTTGCAGTTTTCCTACCTTTGTCATGTAGTTAAGATGGATAGAGAACAGCCTAAGTTTTGATTGGTTTGAACTCTTCAATTTCCTGTATTCAGTTGAGATGGCATATCAACTGTTTGGTTTGAATGTATATGCATGAATGTCTGCTGTACTTTGTTTTGATCATTGTATAATTCGGTATGCATCAGGCAGTCACAAGTCTCTGCTGGCAGCGCTCCAATCCGATATCTGTCAACGAAGCAAATTGCAGTTTGGAAGTAGCTCTTTTGGGTGTAACAGGAGAAGACTCTGTTCTTATGCCAGATCCTCTTCCACCATCAACAAGTGCTCCCACTCGCACTGCTTCATCATCTTTTCCAGCTAAGTCATCCGGCCGCACTGCTTCAGACACTTTTGCATCAACAGGAATGAATTCCTCCATTGGATCTGGAAGTTCAGGATCAAATAATAGTGGCGAGGAAATCAATTTCTTGTCTAATGCCAACCCGCCATCAAGCAAACCAGTCTTCTCCCGATTGCAGACACCTCGGAATTCCTACATTATCAAGGATGACATGGAGGTTTTCTCTCCACTGGTGGATGTTCAACCTATTACACCATCGATCTCCAACTTTTGGGACTCAAATGATGATTTGAGAAAAGATTTCAATGGAGATCGGAAGTTGGCATGGGGGTCAGCCCCGTCTGGTGGTATTCGACGATTTCCATCCATTGATGAGCTTAAAGATGATAATCAATCACCTGCTGGTGCTTCCTTCCAGGTAATAACTAAAAGATGATTCTGTTCACATTCTTGTGCTTTGCACAAAATACTGAGAGGCATTATTTGTATGTTTAAAACACTTTTAGGAGGACAAGCAAGCAGAGTCTTTTCCCATATCACCACTGGGAAGTACTCCTGTCTCTCTCAAGTCCCCAAAGGGAGATAGATCTCCATCTGTTACACCTCCTGAGGCATGGGGTGGTGGTGACATTGGTGAGAAAGTAACTGTTCGGACCCACACAGTATCAAGATTTGCTTCTCGTGGTTTGGTTTCAACTTCGAATGGCCTATCCAATCGTGCATCCTTGTCCAGTGTTGGAGACACATTATCTAGTCTAACTTCAGATGGAGCAAATCTTGGAGGTGAAACTTATGAATGCTATGGTTGTAGACATAACATTTAAATTTCTTTCTGGATGATGTAAGGAATTTGGCACAGGTAATGCAAATCTGAACGTGGATAATTTGTCTGAGTCAACAGTAACAGCCCCAAGCCGGAAGTTAATGACATACTTGGATAAAGCTCCTCCAATGTCACGCAATAACCTTTCAAATAATATTGAAACACTTATATCGAGTGGAGGTTCTCCCAGGCAAAAGAAATCAATCTCCGAAAATGTTGATAACCATAATGTATCAGATCGGGTCCTGGATGGGGAGAGTGGGCATGGATTAAAGTCCGATGGAGGAATGTTGACATCGACGCCACCGGGCTCTTCAAATGTCAGTGCCTTGTTTGCTTACTCAATGTCATAAAGCCTAACTCTTATACTTCATTTCTGATTCCTCAAAGATATGGCCTTCCTAATGTGACTTGATTATAGGGCAATGCGAACCTTCTTTCATCTAGAAGTCAACAAGAAACACCTCATCAAGGACCACCTTCTTTTGCTCTTCAATTGGTTCAGCGCACCCTTGAAGAGAGTCTTGGGGCTGTTCAAAAAGCAATACATGATGATGTGCAAAATCTTCATTTGGAGCTCTTACGACAATTCCACATCCTACAGGTTTGTTTTTTCGGAAATGCATCAAAGGCGAGCATGTACATAGAAATATTCTTCATTTGAAGCTCAAGCTTCTCTTCTAACAGTTGTATTTGTTGTATGGGGCAGACAGAGATGGTGGGTATGATGGACGTGTTTCAAGCAAAACAGGCAGAAATGGTAGATGAAATACAAGCCCTTAGGAGGGAAAACCAGCAGCTTCGTAATCTGTTCTGATTCCTCAGTTTTATTGTTAGGTTGGTGGTATCCATTATGAATGGAATGGCTGGGTGTATACATATCGTGAGTTTATAAATAGGCAGCTCTATATGTAACTCATTTCGAATTCGAAGCACTTCTTTTTCTTCATTAACTTGTCGATAAGGGGGAGGGGATTGTGTAACAACTATAAAAATTACACCCATGCGGTTGTCTGGGAAGGCTTCCAGGACTACATTATGTAAAATCACACACAAAAATGCTTGTACTTTATAGCTACTTTAGAAAGTATATGAAGGGCGATATCATGGAAGGATCCAGTCTTGCGGGAACCAGAATCCCATCCAACACTTTTTAAGGTTTGATTCAGATCAGTTTCAAGGGAATCGAACCTAATACGAAAGCTGAATTTTGGCCATCTTCTTGTAAGCGGTTCCAAAGTTTATGCTACTTTTCATGTGATAGATTTTTCTGAATAAGCAATTGGGTAATTTGGACAAAACAAACCGGGAATCACTTTCCGAAAGATCTGTATGTTGTGCTGCATATGGTGATCATACGCAGCAATATGTGAATGTGATGCAGGTATTGAAGTTCTACACGCTTCTGAGCTTGATTGAAGCAAATAGAAGCAGCTCTTCGACATACGCGCCATCAAAGCTTCGATTCTGCTACTTGGGGTAAAGGTCTCTTGTTTCCGTCTCTGTATCTGTTTGTTCAATCCTCGCAGATCGGGTTAGCTCTTTCACATGTAATCCCTATCATCAAGTCTCTTGTGTTGTGTAGATGCTGTGCTTTTTCGCCATGGAGTCCCCATGAACCAATCACCCAATGTCTGTTAGGATTGTCTCTTATTTTGCTCTTAGTCCTCTGTCTGTCTCTCAGTCTCTCTCTCCATAAACAGTCCGAATCTTTGTTTGTCGGATTGAAGGTATGAGAGAGACAACATCTGGAATAGAAAGGCAGAGAAAGGAGAGAACAGGATAAGGGCTTTTAACTGGTTAGAGTAGAGTCAGGATCTGAGGAAAGTGTGCTTATCCAAGCACACTCTGTGTCGCAGAGAAAGAGATGGGAATCTGAGGTGCCGCCCAAGTATGATAATTTATGCTCCTTCACGGCTATGGAAGCACCCTTCTCCCTCTTCCTGTTCCTCTGCTGCTGCTTCTCCTTCTCCCACCATCATCTGCAGCAAACCCAGTTTCCTCTTCTCCAGCCATTATCCTCGATGCAGTTTTTCTTCAGTCTTGCTCCACACTGCCGGGTTTAAGCTCTGTTGCAGGCCCTACATCCAACATTATTTCCAAGAAAAGCAAGAAAGAGAAGTAGAAGATGAAGAAGAAGAAGACGATGATGATGTTGATGCTGAGGAAGAGGAAAGGCCAGAAGAAGAAGAAGAAGATCCTCTGTTCTTTGGTTCCTTAGGAGATGGAGAGCTTCACAACAAGCAAACAGCTGGCGCTCTGTTGTTACTACCACGACTCAAAGAAGAGAAGATACGATCCCTGCTCTCCAAAGAAGATGCACGATGGAGCCCTGCCCTTGAAGAATCCCTCTCTTCCATTGCATCTCTCCTCCAACCCAAGCTTTTCTGCGAGATTCTAGGGATGACAACTGACCCTCATCTCGCTCTCAGCCTCTTTGAATGGGCTGATAAGGTGCCTCATTTCACCCATGACTTGAGCACATTCCATTGCCTCATACGCCTTCTCGGACAATCACAGCAGGTTGAAATCATCTGGAATCTCTTGGATCGAATGAAAAGATCAGGTCTAGCCATCACTGACATGAATTTCAACATCCTCATCAGAAGCTATGGCTCCTGTGGTATGGTCGAAGAGGCCACTCGTGCATTTGAATCCATGAGGAATGAATACAACTGCAAACCTACTTCGACCACATATAAGGAGTATCTTGGTGTCCTTATATCAGCCAATTGGGTGACTGAGGCTACTCTTGTTTTCGACCAAATGCGCCATAATGGGTTCTTCCTGGATAGTATGAACTATGCCGTACTCATTGTATCCCTATGTCAGAATGGAGAGTTGGAGAAAGCTCGTGTTCTTCTCGATGATATGATGAGCCGAGATTGTTCACCGAATCGATACATCTTTCATGCTTTGATCGATGGTTACCTTAAAACAGATAACGAAGCCAAGGCATTGGAAATACTCGAAGAGATGTTGAGAAGGGGATGCGATCCGAACATCATCACTTATAGATTGCTTATATATGGGTTTGCAAGAATGGATAGAGCGGAGAAGGCTGCAGCTGTTTTAGAGGTTATGGTAGCATCAGGGTGTAACCCAGGAAGAAAGGTCTACAACACTGTGATTCATGGTCTCTTACGGAAAGGTAAGGCTACTACAGCTGTCTCAGTTTATGAAGCTATGAAGGAGACTGGGACCTCGCCTGATGTTGTAACTCACAACATCTTAACCACCTGGCTATGCCGAGAAGGCAAGATCGATGAAGCACTGCAGTTTCTAGGTGATATTGCGGCCCATGAGCTCTCATCTGTAGATATTCGAACATACAATGGACTAGTCGATGGTATCTTCAAGACCGGAAGAGGAGACCGAGTTCTGTCGGTTTTTGCTAAGATGAAAGAACAAGGGTGTGATCCAGATGCTAACACTTACAGCACGCTCATCAATGGATTGGTAAAGGAAGGAAGATTACCTGATGCGATGGAAATCTTAGACGAAATGATCGAGAGAGGTATCACTCCTATGATGCAGAACAAGCTCATGGACAGCCTTTTCAAGATGGGTAGGACCGAGATGGGAATACAAGTATTTCAGAGTATGAAGGCTAAATATGGTGTCAATAGTGGGACGTATACAACATTGTTGAATGGGTTATGCGAAACTGGGCACGTAAATGAAGCTCTGTCAGTTATGGAAGAAATGAGTATGCATGGTTTTAGACCGAATGCCATCACATACTCAACATTGATTGATGGTCTTTTCAAGGCTAGCCATGTAGAAGGTGCCCTTGGCGCTGTGAAGAAGATGCTGGAGAAGGGCAATGACCACAGTTTGGTAACATATTCTACAGTCATATATTGGCTTTGTAAGAAAGGGATGCTAGAGGAAGCTCTGGAGCTTGTTAGCGAAATGATGAAGAAAGGGTATAGACCTCGTAACCATGTCTACAACACATTGATTGGCTGCCTGCTCCATGCCGGACGGAAAGAAGAGGCCATGTCGACATATCACCAGATGCAAAAGTCGGGTTTCATCCTGAATCTCGTCGCTTACAATACGATTGTCAAGTACTTGTGTAGAGATGGAGATGTGGAGCAAGCTGTGGAAGTGATCAAGCACATGAAAGCTCAGAATCAGGAACCTGATGTTGTAACTTATACATCGTTGATGGATGGGTATTTCGTTACCGGGCAGCTTGAACTTGCACTGTCCACCCTCTCCGCGATGAAAAGCAAAGGATTCAAATTCACGCTGACCACATACACAGCCTTGATCGGGGGTCTATGTAAGCTTGGTAAGATTGAGGATGCCCGGAAGATGTTGGAAGACATCATCGCCTCGGGATGTGATACAAAGGTACAGAAAACCCTGAGAAGGATTATCCAACAAGCATTACAGCAATCTGCAAACTCTTTGTAGAGGGGATATCTCTCTTCAGATGTAACGTTTCAAGTATTGACAAATCGTGTCTATGCGAGAAACCACTAAGCTACGGCTGATGGACGCTTTGAAAGCTCACTAAAATTGGGTGGTGGTTTTGTTGGGAAATTTCTACTACCTGTAGTGATGGATCGATGGGAAAAGCACTAAATTCTGTGATGGGTCCTTTGGGAATACACTGTTTAGTGATGATTGTGGTGTTCAATTGCTGGGAAACCACTGAAAATCACAGGTTTTGAGAACTTTGAAGAGATTGGGGAAAACTATTTACAACTCTGGTAGAATGTAAACAGAATCGGAATAGCTGTACATGTCCTTTTCCAATGAAAATCACCTTCAGCCCTGTTAAGTAGTTTGACGATGGTTTATAACTGTCCAGAACAAGTTTCTGAGCGTTTGAACATTTCATAAAATTCTCACCAAATTTCTATCATTCTGCATGCATTCTTCAACACCAAAGTATTATTTGGAACATGACTAAACTGGTACGTAAAGATAGCAGAGCATTGTAGAGCATTAAATCAATAAAATGCTTGCTTATAATCCAGATACTTGAAACCTAACTCCACCTTAACCTAACCTGGAAAACATTGTATGAAATTTGCGTAGCAATTTACATTCAAAGTGCCATGTTTAGCATTAGGTGTGCTCTGCTACAGTAAAAAGACTTTCATTTTCCACGTTCACACCATGTAGGTTTCATGTAATGACAGACAAATTAGATCCAGGAATACCATCCAACGTCACTCCCCAACAATCAGATCACTCATCCATGACGTATACCCAAAAATCACACTTCAAGAGGTTGGAGTTGCATCACTTTGCTAGCTATGGCTAGGAGATATATAGAAACATTAGCATGGAATCAACATAGCAGTCTCTCTCTTTCATGGATTTGTTGCTCAATTATCACCCAAACTGATGATAAAACGGACAGGAATACAAGGGTATTTTTATTAGGCCAATACTACAAGACCTGTACTTCATAAATGATAGTCATGGAAAAAATGATTTTTTATGGGAAGCAAATGTTTTTTTTTCTTTTCTGAATGCTCACACATATCAGTAAGTGGCACCCAAATAATTGTGTCGGACTACTATTTACGTAAGTGTATCAAGAATTACAAAAAGCAAAGAGCCTCCTCCTGTAATGTTTTCCTAGAACTCCATATTTGAAACATGGCTGATTCATCGATTATAGCATATAATCAGATGCTTTGCCTTCAGCTATATCCACCAAACCACCTGAAAATCTGTTTCACATCTGCTCGTTCATTGCAGCTTGGATACTATTTTGAGCTTTCCCTGATAATATTTCTATGTATAAGATGGTCCAAAGTTCATCCACCATCTACCATCAGAACCATGCTCGACATCACGAAGCAATTGCATCACCATTCTCTCTACAACTAGATTTGTTATGCCTGGACAAAACCTCCTCATTCGGTGCGTTCAAGAGTTACGGGCTTCACGCAGGCCGACCATCTCCTGGTTTCAATACCCATGCACCACCTTTTGTGTAGCACAACTCTTTCAAGACCTTTCAAATAATGAGAGATCAAATGTCACAATATATGGGCCCAAAAATCATCAAATACCCACCAACCAAGCATGTAACCAACATCCGTCCACAGGTATGTTTTTGTCAAAAATCTTAATCAGAGCATTGTATCTGATTTTCTAGAATCTGTCTAGTGTCTCACCATACTTGTTTCGTTTGCTCTTTAATCACAGTTTGGGTATGCCCCGTGAATTTGCCAAATTTCTCAAAATGAGGATGTCTTCATAACTTGAATGCTTCTTAACTTTTCATAACCAAAAGAATTTCATTCCATTGGATACAAAGTGCTGCAGTGTCTCACTGCTCTTTTTGTGTTTTGGTCCTTCGAAACGGGATCATTGCATTCAACAATTTTTAGCATTCAAATTTGACATGTTCCAAAACCTTTACTTCATACTGTTGACTCACTAATCATATCTAGAATGTGTATTTAACCTATATATACATTTTGTACTCAATGTCAATAGACAAGAAAGATAAAGCGCTTTACCTTCTGATAGATATTGGCCTGGACTTCACTTTTAAGAGCTATCTTCGATGCTTCCACAATATCCAGTCTTTTAAGCCCAGTGGTAGCTCCTTTTGCACGTAGTAGAGCAATAACAACATCCCTGCAGTCACAAAAAACCACAAAGAGGCCAATCTTCAGAGTTTCCAACACCCATTACGTCAGCTATATGTGAACGAAAAGAATTTGTACCTGAATGGATCAAGGCTAGGATTGCCCAATTTTGTCAGGAAATAAACCCCATCTATGTTTGATGCAACTTGATTGATTATGGCAGTCAACTCTGGTAAAGGAGCACTAGCACCCTTAGCAGCTGCTACAGCAGCTCCCACAACTTTTGGGCTTGCATTAGGTGCAGCAGCCTTTGTGATCGCCAATTCACGTAAACTTTGACATATGAGCTGCAAACTAATAATGCATAAGATCATCAGAGTACGCTTAATGCCTCAAGTTGAATAAAACCAGATTCCATTCAGAGGAAAACTTTAAAATGCCCCCTAATTTCCAGTATGTGTCAAAATACCCTTGGTTAACCCCTAAACAAAGAAAGAGGGGATGAATCAACCAGAAGGGGGATCAGCTAAATGCACCTCCGCAAATTACAAGAACATGTTGGCATTTCAGATGATAAGTATAAAAAACCTGGTGGCATATTTTTTTAGTTCTCATGAAGATTATATACCTGCAGACGTTGTGTCTTGCAAATATCTCGCGTAATGCTCCTGGAAGAGCAGCCCTCGTCTCTTCAGACATCGTCCATTCCCCTGAGAAACTAGATGTTTTGTTGCGTCCTAGGCCACTTTGAATAGCATTGACTATCTTATCACCAGATTGCAGCATTCCAGAAGCATGCTGGCTAAGTGATGAGCTCTTGCTGCTTGAACCTCCCATTCTAAGACCTAGGGCTGCTTGCTTGATCTGTTCTTCATTTTCTACCCACCTCTGCATCTGCTCTTTTGCAATTGCATGATGACGCTTCAAAAATGATGTATCAGTGCTTTCTAGAAATTCCCAGCCACCTTCTGTAGGTCTCTGAACTGCCAGAGGCAGTAATACATCTCGAATGATTTCCTTAGGGACCTGAAGATCTTCTAGATCATCATGGCGGATGACTCGGCTTTTTGTAAATAAGGACAGGATATAGTCCCTCACTATACAAATTTCTCCCGTGTAACGAAGTGATGATGCTGCAACCCAGCAACCTTGCACTAGATGTGCCATATCATCAAGGACAGACAACACTTCCTCTTCTTTGCAACCTGCTGGAGCTAACTTCATGAGCCTTTCAAACTGTAAAATATGAACTCTACCCTGAAGAGATAAAGTTGAATTTGAAAAAAAACCATGACCATTTCAAAAAACATGTATGATCATCCCATTTATTAATAGACGCAGCATACCTTTGAAAGAAGCTTTTCAAAACGTTGTTCCAGTGGCAAAGTATCTAGAAAGCTGCAATTAGAACACTAATAATTAACCAATGCAATGAGAAGGGGTGGTATATAATGTGATATCGCAAATGAACTTGGTACAGAAGAATAGAAGCAACGATTATGCAGGACACCATAAAAAATGTTACAAGATCGCCAAAGTATGACCCAGAAAAAGCCCCCATAGAAGTTGAATATCCATGAATACCTAATGGACCATGCAAAAAAAGCATAATGAATGACAAGGAACACAACCAACTAATGCCTGTATATGTTGAAATTTTATTCTTGTGAACGTGTTACAGCTGGGGGACCTTCTACATTAAGATCCATACTACTGTAATACCATCCATTCATCCATACAAAAACTCCAAATGAAACAATATATCCAAATGTCACATTTAGAACAAGATTTTTTCTGCAAAAGGATCGGATTCAGATTCAAAGAGGAAACTCAACTGCTTTAGGCAATCATCAAGCGTCTGGGACCAGAATCAGGCTGTTAAGGAAGAGCATGTTTACACCTATATGACTAGATTGATAACATTGTAACCGCAAAATATGCATGGAAAGGGTCAATAGTACATACAAGGGTCAAATCCCAAAGCATGCATATTCAATGAAAAAATGGCATGACCATACAGTTTCACCAAAATCCCGTTTGATGAGGAAAGACAGTGAGTGAATATTGTGATTTTATGAGCCGTAGTTGAAACCAATGAAGCATCAGACAATCTCATTGCACAGATTTTGAAAGAATTATGAAAACAATTACAACATTGTGTCACTAAAATTTGCTTTAACATTTGATTTTACCTTCTTGAAAGACCTTCGTCAACATTGGCATCAGAAGTAGCTGCTTCAAAAACGCTCAAACTGGCACGGCCTGGTACAAGATAGTTGATATACTCGGTTCTAAAGCAGAAAAGAATGTTAGAAATATATAGATAATCAAACATTATGATGTGGTTTAAAAAGTAAGAACATACAAAGGCATGCCAAATGGGACTTTGTTTCCAGCTACTGTTGTCAATGCATGTCGAATCTGGTCAGTTATAGGGCTATCGGTACCATGTGTTTCAAGTGAAATCCATGGCTGTAAAAGACGAACATTACACATGGTTAACATCATCCTGTATAAATACTGATTGGAAAAATGATGTGACTCTAACCTGAGCTGCGTCGATTTGTCTTAAATGGGCGTGTGACTGAAGCCTCATCTGTTCTTGTCGTTCTGTTTCCTGCTTTTTCACCTCAACCTGCCATCACAGGAGAGGAAACGAAAAAAATCTTGTATGAAAACTTTAATAAATGTTTGCAAACAGATCATCAAGCTTTATGTGCGAGAGAAAAGTGCACAACTTGTTTATTGCATGGATTTGCATAGAAATGTGTACAACTTGTTTATTGAATGGAATTAGGGACAGATTTATCTAATACAGTGAGGAGATCAAGGTAAACAAATTCATTGGGCATGCATCTGAAACTCACGTGCTACTTTGGCATGTATGGCTATATTCTACGCAAAGAGCATTGAGACGTGACACATACTGAAGTAACATGTAAATGCACACATGTCAAACATCACAAACCTTCAAAGCTACAAGTTGTGGTTTCTCATCTTTCTCCTCTTCATCATCATCATCATCCTCAACATCAACCATTTCTTCATCATCTATAACTTTCCTTGAATTTTTCTTCTTTGTGTCAGCTTCATCCAAATACGTCATGGATGGGCGCATCTGAAGCACACCATCTACAGGTGCTAAATGCAGCTGTAAATGGATGTAAATTAGTTGACAAATTGAAATAAAATTCCTGCAAAATGCCCTAAACATACGGAAGTCAATAATCAGGCAACTATTCTACAAATAACATATTCCTTTATAATCCAACTCTACGTGTGCCTATATAAATGCTTAAATTTGTCAAAACAAAATCTCTCATGGACGTAGAAACTGCATATATCGTGAATGAAGTCCATGTTTTGCCGCACAAAACGTGTGCAGGAACACAGATGATGAACCCCTTTCTTCCCAAATTGTATTCTTTGGCATGTAGACCTCCATGGGTCTAAGCTACAAATGTTTCTTACACATTCTAAACTTTCAAAATAATAGGTTAGACTCACAATTGATGTGCAGGAAGTAAAAGCTTTGATAACAGTGCCACACTTCCATATGATATTCTTTCATAATATTATAACACCCTCAATATGATCTTCAATCTGTTGCAAAATTAATTAAAGCCTAAACACCCTCTACATGACGATGGAGTTAAAAATCTCAATCAAGATGTATATTTGAAATCGGAAATGCACCTGATTGCCTCTCAAGAGACCAATTGCATAATTCGTTGTCAATGCTATCTTGGTTGAACCTAAGGTCTTCCCCACCAACACATAGATCAAAATCAAAACGAGACTCCATTAAAAGTAGAAAGGAACCAGACCTGCATGCAATACACCACTCACTTGCTTTTTAATCAGCAGGTGTTCATCAGCATCTTGATCGTAATTATCCCTAGAAGTATCGACAATAAGATCCATTTCAAGCTTAGTAAGTTTTGGCTTGACCCGTACCTGTGTAGAAAAAAAATGAGCGTCAGATGATCCCATGCACACAGATATATGACTAGGGACTGAGACTCACAGAATCACATCTCTCCTCGAGTCCATATGGCCGCCAATGTGGTCGTAGAGGATATTGCAGAAGATAAAGCTGCCAGAACCACAGACAAACATCAATACAACTACAAAAAAGCATTCAGCATAACCACAAAGAAGCACTGATATGATCACAGAAAAAGCATCTATGTGAGGATGAGCACAAGAAAGCCTTGACAAGAATCACATGAAAAAGTAAAAATAAAAACACAAAGATATTGACTTGACCACATCACATACCATCGATTTGAGCACCAAAAAAGCAGCATTAATATAATCACAGAGAAGGCATACAAATGCTGGCAGTGACAAGTTGGCATATAAATGAGCACATGATAAAGCATCCATATTACACAAAGACATTGGCTTAATAACCACACAAACCATTAATTTGACCACCACAAAAGAGCATCAATACAAACACATAAAAAGCATACATATGAGAATCACAACACACTGGTATGATCACATGACAAATTTACGCATATAAACCAGTGACATTGGCTTAGCCACAGAAAACCATCACTTTGCCCATCGCACTAACATCAAATAGCGAAATGTAAAGAAACGTAAAAGTTCCAATAATGGCCAATGCAAAGATTTACTTGAAAATGATAGAAAACCAACGTGAATCAGAATCCAGCTGACCTTAGTATCTGCTATACCAGGGCAGAGATAAACATCGATCTCACGGACGATTGTGTCGACATTCTCCGTGAACGAAGGGCTAGCAGGGAGATCAGGATCGGGCTCCTCTTTCTTCATTTCCACGACAACCTCTTCGACATTCTTCATCTCTACATCCTCGTCATATTCGAGCTTCTCGAGTTTCACGAGCGCGTCGGAGAGCATAGTAGGGCACTCTAAAGGTTCCAGTTTCGGAGCGACGAGGGGCGGAGGCTCGTCCTTCCTGCCATCAAGATTAATCGAAGCATCCAACAAGGATGTCTGAACGACTTCTTCTTTGACTTTGACGAGGACTTCTTCAGGAGGTCCAACATCCTTCCCGTCGGGTTTTGGGGGTTCATCCTGCTGTTGTCTTGCCGGCGTTTTGGGCTTGGAAGGAGGTGGAAGAGGGGGAGGGGCAGTTGTTTTGCCTTTCCCCCGAGGTTTAGCTTTAGGTTGGAATTTGGACTTACCAGGAGCAGTTTCTGAGGGGGGAGCGTCGACATCATCGAGCTTGGCATCCAAGAAGACATCCATGGGGGCGCGGAGAAGCTATGGAAGGGACTGCTACCAGTTCTTCCGCTGCCCTGCCCTGTCCTCGATTTCTGTTCTCTTCTGTTCTCTTCTGTTCTCTTCTGTTCTGCTGAAACAGTTCTGTGTATTTCTGTCTCTAACTTCTTCTTCTTCTTCTTCTTCTTCTTCTTCTTCTCTCTTTGATCAGATTTGTGATTAAAGAGATTTTTAGGGTTTAGGGTTCTTCTTCTTCTTCTGTCTTTGATTAGGTTTGTGATTGAAGAGATTTTTAGGGTTTAGGGTTCTTCTTCTTCTTCTTCTGTCTTTGATTAGGGTTGTGATTAAAGAGATTTTTAGGGTTTAGGGTTCTTCTTCTTCTTCTGTCTTTGATTAGGTTTGTGATTAAAGAGATTTTTAGGGTTTAGGGTTCTTCTTCTTCTTCT
>JBBBWG010023334.1:30241-78146 GCA_037176905.1 Azolla pinnata
GGGTTTTTTGGGGGGTTTTTAAGCTTCTTTTCGAGGTTCTTTTCAGGATTCTTCCGGGGTTTCTTTAGGTTTTTTTTGGGGGGTGTGGGGGCTTTTCCGGCCAGCCAACCACAAACAACACCAGTCTTTTTGGGTTTTCTTGTTTTGGGGTTTTTCTAGCCAGCACCAGGTTTTTTGGGCGTTTTTCTAGCTACCAGCCACTGAATATCAGAGGTTTTTTGGGTTTTTTGGGGTTTTTTTTTGTGTTTTCCTAGCCAGCCAGCTGCAGAACATCACCAGTTTTTTGGGGTTTTTTGTTTTGTGTTTTCCCAGCCAGTCGGCCACAGAATATCACCAGTTTTTTGGATTTTTTCTTGGGTTTTAATAGCCAGCCAGCCAGCCAGCCAGCCGCAGAACATCACCAGTTTTTTGGGTCTTTTTGGTTTCTTATTTTTGGGTTCCTTTAGCCACCCAGCCAAGAACATCACAGAAACAACTAATGCTTTGCTGGAAATGCCATGATATGAAGAAGAAAGAAGAAGAAAAAAGGGATGCCATGATATGAAGAACAAAGAAGAAGAGTGATGATGAGACACTGCAGGTTTTGCTTCTATTTCCCCAAAATCCAAATTCCATAGATATAAAGAAGACGAAAGAAGAAGAGTGATGATGATACACTGCTGTTTTTGCTTCTTTTTACCCAAAACCCAAATCACCATGATATGAAGAAGAAAGAAGAAAGAGTGATGATGACACTCGGCGCTTTTTACCCAAAACCCAAATTGCCATGATATGAAGAAGAAAGAAGAATGAGTGATGATGACACACACTGCAGTTTTTGCTTCTATTTATCAAAACCCAAATGCCATGATATGATGAAGAAGAAAGAAGAAGAGTGATGACACAGCATACCAAATGCCATGATATGATGAAGAAGAAAGAAAAAGAGTGATAACACGCAGCATTTTTTTTTCCTTCTATTTACCAAAACCCAAATGCCATGATATGAAGACGAAACAAGAAGAAGAAGAGTGATAACAAACAGCATATTTTACTTCTATTATCAAATCCAAATGCACGAAGGAGTGATAACACGCAGCAATGTTTTGCTTCTATTTACCAAAACCCAAATGCCATGTTGTGAAGAAGAAGAACTAAAAGAAGAAGAAGAAGAAGCAAGAACAACAATCCACAGCATTCTACTTCTACTACCAAAACCCCAAATGCCATGACACAAAGAAGAAACACACATGCAGAACAAAATTACTTCCATACCCAACCTAGAGACCAAGAAAAAGCATCTCGGGTTTATGCTTGTCTAGAGCTCTCAGGGTCCCGTGCTCTCAGTTCTAGGGATTTTTAGTTTCAGATCTGCCTTTTGAGGAGGAAACACCAGATCGCATGCACGGATGCATTTTTACCTGTGTTTTCTGTTTAGCTTATTTTCTAGGGGTTTGGTACATGTCTTTAGGCTGTCATGCTTACAGTTTCAGATTCGCCTTTTAATGAGGAAGACAGCGGTTGCATGCGATCTCTCTGCTTTCTGTTTAGGGTTTAACAGCTATTTTGGGGTTCGGTCAGGGTTTTGAGATCATGTTAGGCGGTGTTCCTGCTAGTATTCAGATTGGAATTTCGATGTCGCATCAGAGGTTTAGGAACTACCTAAAACCCCAACTGCATTCATGCATTTCTAATTGCCGACGCTGGCTTTAGAGAAGCGGGATTAAGGCTTGTTTTAGAGAAGAGGGGAAGAACCTACCTGTGCGATTTTCGCGACTCTGTCAGCCAAACTGCCGTACGAATGCGAGAGATGCTTCGCAACCGCAGTGTCCATGACGGCAGGGACGATCTTGCCACCGGAGCTCTTCTTCATCTGGACATAGTTCTGGGACAGCACCGTGAAGCGTGATGGCTCCCACCCCTCCCCGCCCATCAACATCAGCTCCTTCGTCACACACTTGTTGGTGGGGCTCAGACCTCCATATGCAATGGCCGCATTCACAGCATCTTCAGCCATGCTGTGAAGGAGCTCGTGGTTTTAATACATACACAGACCTATTCTTTACATAACCATCAGCCTATACATGATTTGACACCAATGATGGGTTAGCTTCTAACCTCCTATAGGTTGTCCATTTCCCGCCGGTGATGGTGATCATCCCTTCGGCACCCACTGACACGACATGGTCGCGAGAGATGTTCTCGGTCTTTGATGATGGGTTTGAAGCTAAAGGGCGTATGCCGCTCCATGCTGACAAAACATCCGATCTCCGTACCTGAGGCATGCAAAAACAATGAGGCATATACATACATACGATGCGTGTGTAGATACACACAGGAGTATCTGCGTGCATACTTTATACGTGTGTGTAGATACACAGAGGAGTATGTGCATGCGAACTTATGTGTGTATACATACAGATCGATAGATCACAAATACATACATGCATGTAGATGAAGCTTACCTTGACACACAGGTAATTGCTAATGGCATCCAGGATGAACTCGATATCTTCTTCGAGGGGTTCCGGAAACATGGTGACCTGTGTGCTAGAGTCGGTGGTTCCAGCAACTGTGTTCCCGAGCCATGGAAGCATGAACACGACCCTCCCATCTTTCGTCTTAGGTACGATCAATCCCATGCCATCAGGCGAGTAATAATCTGGAAGAACAACATGGACACCACTGCTCGGCGTGATGTGGGGCTGGGAATCTTTGTCTACAAGCTTCCGGATTTCATCCGTGAAAGGGCCCGCTGCGTTTATAACTACTCTAGCATGCACATCAAACTTCTTTCCTGCAGTCAAAAGGCCGTTTACGATTAGGATCCCAAAAATCTTCTAGGGGTGATGGTGATACTCATTACATGCTAAAATAGACAGGAAGCTTTATACAGCTTTAAGAAGCTCAAAACAGCTGTAAGTAGCCTTAGGAAGGACACCTTGGAACCAGCTGTACCCAATACATGCATAAGACTTTTCTCCATCACCCCAAATTAAGAAATGCATACGGACTATGCAATGGGGGAGAACATGGAGTCTGACCCATATGCACAGATATATATATATCCTCAAGCATCTATTGGCCCTCAAACCTCAAGTTTGCCAAAGCTTTCCTGAATGCCGAAAGTCGGAAAATGGATATATATATACAGTCCAAAGCAACTCCCAGTTTGACAAAACATGATTCCAAACATTTTCTGACCGATAAGCATCATGGACACTGAGAAGTTTGAGTTATCATCCAGAACCTCATTGATGCTATCCCATAACATTCGAGCTTTTCATCAAATTCAAAGCTCACTCAATAAGTGTCGTGTACTAATATATACATGTTTGAAGTGTGCTAGATGATCCCTACTGCGAGACACAGAGTACAGTAAGTAGTATACTACTCTAAAGTGTGCCCAATTCAACATACGTTGCAAAAGGCATGCGCAGACCTTGAACACGATTCATAACGGAGGGATGAGGAACGAACCTGAGAGATGATCGAGGACGCGAGCGCCTGTGACATGCCCTGTCGCTTCGTCTCTGAAGAGCGAGACGACTTCGGCGTGATTGGCCACGTGAGCTCCCGCGAGAGCAGCTGTGCAAGCGAGCCCGACGTTGAACCTGCTGTCATCGAACTGCCCATCGTAGTACACAACAGTTCCTTTCAAGGGCCTCCCACGATCGTCCAGGGAGAGCGTGGGGAAGAGCGATTTGGAGTGCTGGGCGGAGTAGAACCTCGAGAGATGCAGCAGCTGCCGGCCGGCCACAAGGTCATACATCTTGAGGCCAGCCCAATAGTAGGGGATTTCCCACAGCTCGTAGCACGGCGTCATGATGGCCAAAGGTTGGCACAGATGCGGCGCGTTCCGAAGCATGTGGTAGCGCTCGTCGAGCGCGTGGAACACCAGCTTGAGCTGCCCGATGTCGAGCTGGAAAACTGCCTTCTCGAGGTATCGCACGCCTGCTCGATCCAAAAGACGCAAAGCGATTTCGATACACAAGCATATATATATGGGATGAAGTGTAATGGGGGCATGCATGTGGATTTGTTTCTGTGGATATACAAAACATTTCGATACATGCATTATATTTGGGGGATGAAATGCACTGGGCCATGCCTGTGAGCTTGCTTTGGATGTATACAAACTTCAAAGCATTTCATGCACACATAAGTATGGGGTGAATGCTATGGGCATGTATCCGAGTTTTGTTTTGTGTGGATATACAAAACATTTCGATGCAAAAACATGTAAGGGATGAAATGCAATGGCCATGCATGTCAGTTTTTCTTTGGATGTACAAACTTCGAAGCATTTCATACACACATAAAGATGGGATGAATGCAGTGGGCATGTATGCGAATTTGTTTGTGCGGGTATACAAAACATTTCAATGCATGCATATATAAAATGGGATGAAATGTAGTGGGCATGTATGTGAATTTGTTTGTGCAGATATACAACACATTTCAACACGCGCATATATAAAATGGGATGAAATGTAGTGGCCATGTATGTGAATTTGTTTGTGCAGATATACAACACATTTCAACACACGCATATATAAAAAGGGATGAATGCAATGGCCACATATGTGAGTCTGTGTTTTGGGTATCTGTAGTCAAACAAGGCCAAATAATCTATGAATCAGGTGGAGTGCCACAAGACATAGAAAATTTGGAAGCCGATGCACGGAGTTGTGTACACAATCCATGCTCGCATACGAATGCTTGGCCATTACATTTCATCCCATATATGTGGGCATACAATGTTTTGCACACAAGATCCTTTCCCCGATCCATGATTATCGTGTTTCAACAGGTCTCATTGCACATGTATTCAGATGCATACAGATGTATCTATCTGCTCCCAAATGTACATGTATCCACATGCATACAGATGATGAGCACCAGATGATGAGCACTTGCATACAGATGATGGGCACCAGACGATGAATCGATATACATACTGATGGGGCTGTATGTTGAAGGCATCTATCTGCGCGACAAAGACATGCGCGTGTATATGTCTGAAGTATCATGAACCAAAACCATGCAGTTCCATGAATCAACACCATGCAGTACCATGAAGCAAAGACTATGCAGTTTCATGAATCAACACCCATGCAGTGCCATGAAGCAAAAACTATGCAGTTCCATGAATCAACACCATGCAGTGCCATGAAGCAAAAACTATGCAGTTCCATGAATCAACACCATGCAGTGCCATGAAGCAAAAACCATGCAGTTCCATGAATCAACACCATGCAGTGCCATGAAGCAAAAACTATGCAGTTTCATGAATCAACACCATGTAAGGAAGAGCGAGAGAGAGAGAGATCGAGATCTGAGAAGCTTACCTCCATGGACAAGCTTGGTGGATCGAGAAGAGGTACCCGACGAGAAATCGTCTCTCTCGACGAGGCCCACTTTGAGCCCCCGCGTGGAAGCATCAAGAGCACATCCGCATCCGGTGGCCCCGCCTCCGATGATGAGCAAATCCAGCGGCGAAGATGGGCTCGTCTCCCTGAGCTTCGAGACCTGCGAAGCCCTCGATGGCACCACGTAATCGCTCTCCTCGATCTTCCTCCTCCATCTCTCCGTCGCCCCCTTCTGCTCCGCATCTTCGAAGAGGCCCAGCCTCGATCCGATCGCATAGCAGCCACACGCAGCTGCCGCCATAGCCGAGCTCCGCAGCATCGCCTTCTTGAATTTGCTACCCATTTCAGAATGATTTGTATCTGTGTCTCTATACACCGGAGGTAATCTGCATATATATATACACACACTCGGAGAGATGCAGGATATATACACCCCTCTGCTGATCAGAATGCTTGACCTAACGGAACGAATCCAAGGTCGTTTCCATGGAGATTATCGCGCGCGGGGAATCGCTGCGAGCTCACAATCTGCTCTGTTTCCTCTAAGACAATTCAAGATCAGAAAGAATCTGGGGTTTTATCTACCCTTCTTCCTTCTTTCACCTTCCTTGCTTCCTTCCTTCCTTCCTTCCTCTCTAATGAATCGAATCCATCTTCGGCCGGGAAAGAAGCGAAAACACAGAAAGAACAGCTCTCACAGAAAGAACAGCTCTTCAGACTAACCACAACACTCTGCCTCTCCGGAATGCAACAATGGGCATCTCTGATTCTTCTCCCTCCTTCCTCTCCTTCCTCTCCTGCCTTCCTGCCTAGCCAAAAAAAACTCTAGCGTCTGATTGCAGAGAAATCAATGGAAAAAACCCTAATTTTTTCCTTCCGCTTCCTCTTCCTCCTCCTCTCCTCCTCCTCCTCTCCTCCTTCTTCTTCTTCTTCTTCGTCTTCCTCGTTCCTTCTTCCTCCGCCTTTTCTCTTCCGCTCTTTCCTGCAGAGAATCTGACCGCCCACAAAAGCGCACAAAAATAGATTCATTCCATTCCTCCGAATTTCCTCCCTTAAATAATTCTGCGCGCCGCTCTCCTCTTTCTCCTCTGCTCTCTGCGTTCTGCGTTTCTGCGTTCCGCGTTGCGTTTCCCTTCCTTCTGCGTTTCTGCGTTTCCCTTTTGTTCTGCGCGCCATCATCAAAGGGCATCTCCTCCCAAGATTCCTTCCTCAAAGATTCCTTTTCGACAAGACCGATTCCAAGGGTTTCGGGTTTAGGGTTTTAGGGTTTTAGGGTTTTAGGGTTTTAGGGTTTTCAGGTTTTGGGTTTTAGGGCTTTAGGGTTTTGGGTTTAGGGGTTTAGGCTTTAGGGTTTAGGCTTTAGGGTTTAGGCTTTAGGGTTTAGGCTTTAGGGTTTTAGGGGTTTGGGTTTTAGAGTTTAGGGTTTTAGGGTTTTAGGGTTTTGGGTTAGGGTTTTAGGGTTTAGGGTTAGGAAACCTGCCCGTTGTAGAGCGCAGAAAACGCGTTGTTTCCGGTCCAACCGCCACAAGATTCCTATTTCTCGGGGGCTCGGGTCTTGTCGCAGTGATCCGCCACAAGATTCCTCTCGGAAATTTGCGTCGGATCTCGGCGGCAGATCACTCCGGCAAGACCCGACTCCAGGGGTTTGCGGGGTTTGTGGGTTTTGCGGTTTTAGGGTTTCGACAATGCAGAGCAGGAACCTGTTCGTCGGCAGAGCGCAGAAAAGCCACGTTCTTCTGCCACAAAGATTCCTTTTTCTTGTCTGTTGTCGGATCTCGACAGCAGATCGCTCTGACAAGACCGATTCTAGGGGATTTAGGGTTTAGGGTTTAGGGTTTAGGGTTTAGGATTTCAGGTTTAGGGTTTAGGGCATTGCAAAGCAAGAACTCTAGCCCCTCTGGAGAGCGCAGAAAACGCGCTGGCCCGACGCATTCATTGACCAAGCAGTGATTCGAACTGCCCCTCCGATATGGGCGAGAGATCGAGCTGGCCTTTCAGCTGGAAGCGGTCATTACCGACGTCCTGTGTTCCCCATCAGAGAGTCCCATATTGGCTCGCGATCGTTTTACGTCACAGATCACACTGTCCGCGCGATCTGCAACTGCTAGCAGAATCAGATCTTTTCCAGAAACATCCGCCTTCTCTATCCTCTGCAACTGCTAGCAGAATCAGACGTTTCCTAAATCGGCTGCCTTCTGCTATCCTTTGCAACTACTAGCAAAATCAGACGCTTCCTGAATCGGCCACCTTTTGCTATCCTTTGCAATTGCTAGCAGAATCAGACGTTTCCTGAATCGGCCGCCTTCTGCTATCCTTTGCAACTGCTAGCAGAATCGGAGCTTTCCTGAATCGGCCGCCTTCTGCTATCCTCGGCAATTGCTAGCAGAATCAAATCTTTCCTGAATCAGCCTCCTTCTGCTATCCACTGACGATCGCAACAAGGACGTTTTACGCAAAGCAATCAGAAAGAAGGCTTCATTCACTCGAGTTATAAACAAAGAGCACCGTGAGACCAAAAGCTATGAATTGAGTGAGTCCCTTTCTGGCAAGCACTACTAACCGTCGTCTCAAACCTCGGTGGGCTTTGGACCAGTTCAATCGTGTGTATATTGAAATAGCCCAACTTACATCAACTAGATTTAGGGTTTAGGGTTTAAGGAATCGCTGCTTGACGCGTTCTTTGAAATGGAAATTTCTAAACGTTGAATCGATCGAATCAAACAGCTATTATACAGCTCAATCCAAAACACATCCATCTTCAAGCAGTTTCACATGGGGACCAATGCGAATCCAAGCTCCCCCAGAAGATCCTCTGCCAACAGAACCCCAAACCATGTACAAAAAAACCATTCCTTGATTGCCTCCAGTTGTCGGCTCAACCCGTCGAGCCTTGGCCAACGATTCTTCCACATTTGCCGAAACCCGACCATTCAAAGGGCGCGTTCCAAGAGAGAGTCGTTAGACCTCGACCAGGTTTTCGCAAACTGGCTCTGCAAATAGGACCCAGACACAAACGAATAGATTCGGATCGGGCACTCGATCAGATAAGATTTCTAGCACTCGGAAGCTATGGGCAAAACATATTGGATCACGACTTTGAGCTCCAGATTTCGCCAGATCCTCCATAGACCTGTATCTTCTTTATTGAAACCATTATAGTACATAGCAGTGCGTGTGTGTATATATATATATATATAGAGAGAGAGAGAGAGACCCGTATCGACACTTGCAAGAGAATTCCACCATGGGAACCTCCCGGGGAGTTGAAACCACCATATGCATGTGCCCTCAAGTGCATAATTGAGTGCATAAGCTCTGCAGATACGAGTCCGATTGCGTGGCCGATGTTGAACTGGTGTGGTTGTTGGCCACGCATGTCATTAGCAGGTTGTCCCCGGTGGTCTGCGTCTGCGCTCAACAAAGAATCGAAACAAGGAATTATCAGACGGGATCGCGAGAGATCCACAGCAAAAACCATTCGTTCCGCCAAACGATTCCATTTGGAAATCCTATCGAATGTGGTGATTGACTTTGAGGTCTGGAACTGCAAATGCCACGGAATGCGGCAATCAATCGAAGTTTGCAACCAGAAAATGCCATGGAATCCTAGTGAATGCGGCACTCGATTTGAAGTCTGGAACTGAAAATGCAAGGGTAATCAATCAAATCGGACTCACCGCGCAGGTTGCGTTGACGTTGTCGCAGCTCCATTTCGATGTGGGCACGCAGCTCAGGTAGTGACACCATGTACATGTTTTGTTGCCATCCACTCCTTGGAAGACCAAGACTATGACGACTATGAAGCTGGAAGGAAGGGAAAAAAAAAAGAGGGTAATCAATTGTTTGCAATCGATCCGGTTCAGATGTGCTTAGGGATCTAGGGTTTAGGGTTAATGAGCTTACCCTGCAACTAGAAAGAGCAAGGACATGGAGAAGAGGATGTATTGGTACAGCTTATGCTTCCGTGTGGGCGAGTGCAGCTCATAGCCTGTGGGCATGTAGGCTCGATTCATCCAAGCAAACTGCGGCTTCAAGAGCAGCACGAAGCCCAGAAGGAAGCCCACGATGAAGCCCCCGATGTGAGCAAAGTTGTCGACGAAAGGCAGGATTCCCACCGCGAGATTCAGCACCACAACCACCACCAGCGTTGTCAATGCGCCGCACTGATTCAATCCCAAGCAACAAATTTAGCAACAAATCCCTGGGGCTTACTTAGGGCTTCATGTCAAAGTTCAACCAATCGTTGTGCTGACTAACATGAAACAAATTAAGAAAAGAATGCGAGTACCTGACCCTATGGCACAAACACTATGGTATGGAGGTCCGTTAATGCTTACACTCGCAGCATTTAGGGTTTCAGGTTTTCCTTGAATCTCCCGTACGAGATTGTTATAACATTGGTTTATGGCAAGCTATTGAAAGAGCTGGAATCATGTACCTTGTTGCTGTAGATTGTCCAATTCGTGATGAGCTCCGATAGCATGCCACCCATCAAGCCGAAGACCGCCCCCGATGCCCCGACCGAGATCCTCGACTGCAGGAACAGCGCCGATAGCAGGCTGCCGCCGAATCCCGAGAGCAAGTAGAGGAGCCCGATCTTCACTGCACACGATCGAAGAGATCGAATATTAGAAAAGGGAGCTTTCAAAGATCTTATCGGCAGCGATCCCCCCCCCCCCCCCCCACCAGCCTGATTCTCTGACAGTTTGATCATAGGACCGAGCATCAAGAAGCGCAGCGATGGTTTTTTAAACAGATCGATGGGCAAGGCACGGAGGTGTCTCTTACACAATCCAAACTCCTGTTCTAGCTTGACCCCGATGAAGAGCAAGCTCAGCATGTTGGCGAGGATATGGAAGACGCCGGCATGCAACCAGATGCAAGTGATGAGGCGCCAGCCTTGATGATTGTGCACCACCCTGCTCGAATCGAGCGCACCGAGCTTCACCAATCTGCAGATATCACCAGCCCAACACAAGCTTCCAATGATATACTACAAAGACAGTGCATTCACCATATCCACCGCATGCACACAAGCCACAACAAGCTTATGAATATATGTATAGGTATAGCTCATTCACCATATCTGCTGCATGCAGAAATCTTGTGAAATACTTGTACATATGTATAGCTCATTCACCATATCTGCTGCATGCAGAAATCTTGTGAAATACATGTACATATGTATAGCTCATTCACCATATCCTCCACGAAAGTTTTATGAAAACAAAGATGCAGATTCAAGCCATGGATGAATCATCCAGTCTTCATAATGTCAGGTTCCCAAACTTCCCTCTCATCATGTGGGCAATATCGGACACAGTTTGTACATATATAGCTCTTTCACCATTTCCCCCACACATAGAAGAACGCTTATGAAACAAAATATGCAGATTCAAGCCATGGATGAATCATCCAGCCTTCATATGTCAGGTTCCCAAACTTCCCTCGCATTATGTGGGCAATATCGGACACAGTTTGTACATATATAGCTCTTTCACCATATCCTCCACATGTAGTCGAAAGCTTTTATGAAACAAAATAAGCAGATTCCAGCCATGGATGAATCATCCAGTCTTCATATGTCAGGTTCCCAAACTTCCGTCACATTATGTGGGCAATATCGGACACAGTTTGTACATTTATAGCTCTTTCACCATATCCTCCACATGTAGTCGCACGCTTATGAAACAAAATATGCAGATTCAAGCTATGGATGAATAATCTAGTTTTCATGTCAGGCTCCAAAACTTCGCTCTCAATATGTAGACTATATCGGGCACGGTTTGTGCATACAAAGCTCTTTCGCCATATCTCCATACATAGACGAACGCTAATGAAACCAAATATGCAGATTCAAGCCATGGACGAATCATCAGTTCCCATGTCAGGCTCCCAAACTTCCCTCTCAACATGTGGGCAAAATATCGGGCGCGGTTTTGAGCTCCGAAGAGGATAATGTCTCATCATTATCATCATCATTCTCAGAGAGAGATACAATCCAATGTATACATGCATTAAACACACACACAACAAGCAAGCACAGTCTGATACATGCTCCATAGCCACAAGAAAAGGAAGGAAGGAAGGAAGGAAGGAAAAGGGAGAGCGAGTTTATGGTAACTTACGTGTTGGAGGAAGGGCCGAGGAGCGGATTCTCGCTGAAAGGCTGGAAGGAGAAGCGGCCGAGGAACTTGGCGAGGCAGGTGTCGGTGGGGTTGTTCTTAGGGCAGTTGTTGATGTACATGGTGAGGATGAAGAGGGCGACATTGACTACCACGATGAGGGGGATGAGCAAGGAGATCCGTCTGCGATCTTCATCCTCTCCATGCGGTGGAGGCAAGTACACAGGAACCCCCGTCGGGGCATCTTGGACCGGGTACACTGCATATTCATGGCTTCCGCCATGGCTGCCCCGCCGAGCACTGCCAAGCCTCGACGCCGAAGAAGCAGCCGACATGGATCCTTTCTTCTCTAGATCCGGGCCCCCCATTCGATGATCCCCGACAACTATGTTGCGATGGATGGATCAGGAACGGCGATAGTTTGCAGAAGATGAAGGAATGAAATGGCCTTCAGAACCACCTGCTGATCGATCTCTGGCCTTTCTTTGTGCGATGTGGCTGGATCCAGCGACGTTTGCACAGCAACAGCCAACAGGTGGAATCTCTCTCTCTCTTTCTCTCTCAGATCCCCAAGAAACAGCAGGGAAAACAGATGCAGAAACAGCAGGGAAGATGATGATGATGATGATGATGAAGAGATGGCCTTCAAAACTCTTGCTTTTCTCTGTCGGAATCGGAGAGAAGGGGATCGAAAGAACCCTGAAGCACTGATCTTGTTCCTCCGATCAGGAGTTGCGCCTGCAAGATTTGGACGATCCTTCCTTGCGTGGGCACCGGGTCTAACTTTGCAAAGCCTCGCTGCTGTTGCTACAGGTTTGTTGTTTGTTTGTTTGTTTGATGATGATGATGGCGCTGCTGCTTCACATCGCCATTGCTGCTCGTCTTCAAGCACCGGGAATGGAAAAGAAACGGCAGGGAGAGAAGCTTCTGCCCCACTGCATCGAGCACGAGGAACAGAAGAAGAAGAAGAAGAAGAAGAAGAAGAAGACGACGGAGAAGACGGAGAAGAAGCCATTGACTTGTTGCGCGTTCACTCGTCTTCTGTTTGTTGACAGGTCCTTCGTCTTCTTCTTCTTCTTCTTCTAAACCCTAACCCTAAACCTAAACCTAATCCTAACCCGAGCCCTAACCCTAACCCATAAAACCCTAAGCCTATGCCTAATCCTAACCTTAACCCTAACCCTAAACCTAATCCTAATCCTAACCCTAAACCTAACCCTAAACCTAGCCGTAACCCGAGCCCTAACCCTAACTCTCGAAACCCTAAACCTAAGCCTAATCCAAACCTTAACCCTAACCCCTAACCTTAAACCTAACCCTAACCCTAAACCTAACCCTAAACCTAGTCGTAACCCGAGCCCTAACCCTAACTCTCGAAACCCTAAACCTAAGCCTAATCCTAACTTTAACCCTAACCCTAAACCTAATCCTAACCCTAACCCGAGCCCTAACCCTAAACCTAGTCCTAACCCTAACCTTAAACCTAACCCTAACCCGAGCCCTAACCCTAAACCTAGTCCTAACCCGAGCCCTAACCCTAAACCTAGTCCTAACCCGAGCCCTAACCCTAACCCTAACCCTAACTCTGGAAACCCTAAACCTAAGCCTAATCCTAACCTTAACCCTAACCCTAAACCTAAACCTAATCCTAACCCTAACCCTAAACCTACTCCGAACCCAGCCCTAACCCTAACCCTACCGTAACTCTCAAAACCCTAAACCTAAGCCTAATCCTAACCCTAACCCTTACCTTAACCCTCAACCTAATACTAACCCTAACCCTAAGCCTAAGCCTAACCCTAGACCTAAACTTAACCGTAATCCTAAGCCTAGCCCTAATCCTAATCCTAACCCTAACCCTAATCATAATCCTAACCCTAAGCACAGTTCCCTCGATGATCAACACCCGCCGTCTGACAAACCTACTAACCCTAATCGCCCTCCAACCCTTTGCCCTCTTCACTTCTTGTCGTGCTGGGGAAGACGGGGACAGGGTCCGGCGTTCCAGAGCCCAGCACTCTATTCACGTTTGAGCTCTTTGATCCTCATGGTCGGTGATCACAGCTCGGATGTTTTACCATCATCATCAAACATCAACATTAGCAGATTTATCGAGACTCCTTTGCCTCCCTGATTTTCAAAACCTGGATATTTCTTCGCTCATCGATCTTTCTGTTGTTTGACTGCTATGACAGCGGAAGCTCATACACCAACGATGGACTCGAAAGGCAAGAATTATGACAAGAAGGGGAAAACATGAACTGTATTACTAGGAATCTTGCAACAACGACGGACTTGAAAGACGAAAATACCGACAAGAATTGGAAATGGATCATGTTATTATGAGACTCCAAGTATAAGAACACCGAAGATTTTAGAGAATGGGTTCCCAACGCTCGGGAGTTCGCCCGCTTTTACAAATTTTTGCACGAGTGTTGAATAGAGTGCATGTTGACAAGTCCGAAATCTTGGTAATTGAAGGCTTGGGTAACTAATTGTCCATGATTATCTTAACCAAGATTAAATTGGGTAATTAGGATCAAGCGTGCGAACGATTAGAGTTATCTCGAAGATGAATACGATCTCAAGGAGATTGATCTTAAGACATTGCCAGCGAGATTGACATTCGACTTACCAAGACGACGCATTGAAATAGAAGAACACAACGGAGAAAAAACACGAAGATGTATTAAAATGTTTTCTAAAGGCTAGTCTAATCTAAATCAACCACAATAGATCTTCCATCACGAATCATCAAATCTGCATACGGGTGCTGATCGAAGGATCCGCTCGAGCAACGAGGTCCACCGACACGATCGGCATCAATCAAATCCATTCATCAATGGAGTTCGGACCAGATCGGGTGGATACAATCCATGGATCTATCAAAGTGTCCGCGTGCTCTACTAGGAAAACAGTTCCAATCAATCCAACGAACGGATCGATGAGGCATTTTGATTCGATGAATGGAATCAAACCTCGAATTCATCAATAAAATCCAAAGAAAAAAGATGGGGCTACTGCATAAATTCATGCTTGCCGATTATCCCATTCAGCAGATGATGGGGATGATGAAGCCATTCCATGGATGATGCCAATTCCACCAAAATCATTCAATGGATATCTAAGTTCATGATGAATGAGGCAATCGATTCAGATGGGATCGATCCATTGATGAATAGTTTGAATCGATTGGTACTTTAATAAAAATCAGATCGATTCGTGGGCGGGTCGAATCAATGCCTCCCTCCGATGAGAACAATCGATCCAGTTCTGCTTCGATTCGCTGCCTGATCCCTGAAATCACAACAGATTTGAGTGTCAGATTCCGTCTGCTGACAGATCGAACCTGACGGGGATCCGATTCATGGAAAATATTCCTTCAGATTGTTGCCATTTAAGCAAAAGCATCAGATTCTTGACAGAGTGACAAGGTCGCATGGAAACCTTAAACTGAAGAAGGAGAAGAAGGAGAAGAAGGAAAAGAAGAAGAAGAAGAAGATGATGATGATGTGATGATGACGGTGCTGTTGATGATGATGATAGTGAAGATAGAAGAAGAAGAAGAAGAAAATGATGATGATGAAGATGAAGATGAAGATGAAGATGAAGATGAGATGAAGAAGATGAAGATGAAGATGAAGATGAAAATGAAGGTGAGTTGAAGAAGATGAAGATGAAAATGAAAATGAAGATGAGTTGAAGAAGATGTAAATGACGCTGAAGATGAAGATGAAGATGAAAATGAGATGAAGAAGACGAAGATGAAGTTGAAGATGAAAATGAAGATGAGTTGAAGAAGATGTAAATGAAGATGAAGATGAAGATGAAGATGAAGATGAAGATGAGATGAAGAAGACGAAGATGAAGTTGAAGATGAAAATGAAGGTGAGTTGAAGAAGATGAAGATGAAAATGAAGATGAGTTGAAGAAGATGAAGTTGAAGATGAAAATGAAGATGAGTTGAAGAAGATGTAAATGACGATGAAGATGTAGATGAAGATGAAGATGAAGATGAAGATGAAGATGAAGATGAGATGAAGAAGACGAAGATGAAGTTGAAGATGAAAATGAAGGTGAGTTGAAGAAGATGAAGATGAAAATGAAGATGAGTTGAAGAAGATGTAAATGACGATGAAGATGAAGATGAAGATGAGATGAAGAAGACGAAGATGAAGATGAAGATGAGATGAAAATGACAATGACGATGAAGAAGCAGAAGCAGAAGCAGCAGCAGAAGAAGAAGAAGAAGAAGAAGAAGAAGAAGATGTGATGATGATGATGAAGAAGAAGAAGATGAAGATGAAGAAGATGATGATGATGATGATGATGATGAAGATGAAGAAGATGATGATGAAGATGAAGATGAAGATGATGATGATGAATCAAAGGGCAATTTCACTTTCAGAAAACGATCAGATCTGTACCTGCAGGCCCAACAATGGAGGAAGGCCACGGCTAAGCATCAGATCTGTACTGAGAAGGAGGTCGAGGAGGAAGGCCATGGCTTCTTGACGACTGAGGGAGAGGAGAAGGATCGTTCTCGATCCATTTGTACGCGCCGGCAGGAGATAGGACGGGCAGATCTGTCAGATATCTCGTCAGAGGGCCCGGCGAGTAGTAATTCGGGAACCCTATGGGGCTCCTCTGCAGATGATGATGATGATGATGATGATGATCTCCTCCTTCTGCAGCTTCCATGCCTGCGGGATTCGAGCGGGAGCTCAGAAACCCTAGCGTGGGGCTCCTCATCAGCGACTCTTCAAGCTTGGAGCCGAATTCATGGCCCGGAAGCTCCAGTTTGGGGGTGCGCAGGGAATCGTAGAGCCTTCCAGCTTCCATGGAAAGCTTGGGTGAAGGCGGAAGCACCGCATCTGTGGTGCTGAGAGCAGACGACGACGGGAATGGCGGCTTCAGGAACGGGAAGTCTTTCAGGAACGTGGACGGCGATGGCAGCAGCGATGGCGAGAGGACGAAATTCGACGGCGACAGCAGAGCGCCTACTGCCTGCGACCACGAGGCGTGCTCCTTCTGCTGTAACCCTAACCCTAAGTTCACCTTCCTCGCTCGACCAGGTTCTGCTGAAGCAGAAGAAAACGAAAACGAAGCAGAAGCAGAAGCAGAAGCGGAAGCGGAAGAAGCAGCGTTCGAAGCAGCGAACCCTAACTGCTCCTTGCTCTGCATATTCTGCACCTGCGAGATCAAGTTGTAAGAGTTCGAAACGGCGCCACGGAGACCTGCGGCCTCCATCTCCGCTCTACCGATTTCTGCAGGCGCACAACCGTGGCCATGGCTATGGCTATGGTTGTCCGCAGAGCTGGAAACGGCCGCGTTCGAGCTCGTACTGGGAAGGCATGGCCGCTTGGCGAGCGGGGAGAGGATTCCATGGCTCCGTGCTTGCCCCGTGAGCTTCTGCACCATCGCCATGAAGTCGTGCGGATCTGTGTTGATCACATCTGGAGACCTGGTCTGATAGATCGCAGGTTGCCTGTACAGCTGCTGCGGATATGGATGCCCGGCTATGGCGTTTGCCCTTCCGTTCTGATCCTCCGGCTTCTGAATCTGCAGAGGAGGAGGCCGTTCTCTCTGAGACGCTCTCTTCATCGCCGACAATTCCACCAAGAAAATCGATCCTTTCGATGCTAACAGCGTCTGTTGTTCCGCGCGTCGATCCCTTCCGAAACCCTAAACCCGAAACCCTAAATCCGCCATAGCCAGCAGACACGATCCGACGCATCCAGCGGGTCTGGCTCCCCAAATTCCTCTTGCGATCTCTCTCTCTCTCTCTCCGTCCGCAGGTATCGTACAAAAAGGCTTCACAACACGAACCAAACCTCCTTCAGCATTCCGCCAGGCGAAATTCGTGCAAAAGCTTCGAGCTTTCCATAGCCATCCGGATTGAAGACGGAAACGGACAGCTTCTCTACCTCCGATCCTCTTTCCTTCCGTCTGAAACCCGCTCCCTCTCGATCTATCTATCTATCTATCTATCTCTGTCCTTCTGCGAGCGTGCGCGTGTCGAGCTATGGATTTAGGGTGAGAATTAGCGCTAAACCTCGGAGAAGAAAGCTCCAGGCGGCGACGAGAAGGAACCCCCCCCCCCTGTGCAAGAGATTTTCTGCGAGGGAAGCCGTGTGCTGCTGAGAAGCAGCCTATCTGCTGCAAATCCGTTCGGAGGTCAGCATGACTGTGTTCCTTGGGGGCATGGAGCAGCTTACAGCGGAGGAGGCGGAGCCATTAAACTGTCGGAGCTCGCGCGCGCCATGGTGTAGCCTGTTCTCCCCTCGCCCTGGTGAAGGATCATCAGAGATTCTGAGATGGAGGAGGAGGAAAACTGAGGAAGGAGATGGGAGATGGAGATGGAGATGGAGGCGCAGACGCAGAAATGGCGCAGAATTCTGACAGACTGAAGATGAAGATGAAGATGAAGACGAAGATGATGCACACGTGCGTATGTATGTATGTATGTATGTATGTATGCATGTGCGTGCATGTATGTATGCATGCGTATGTCTGTATGTGCGTGCATGCATGTGTGTGCGTGCATGCATGTGTGTGCATGCATGCATGTGTGTGCATGCATGCATGCATGTGTGCATGTGTATGTATGCATGCATGTGTGCATGTATGCATGCGCATATGTATGCATTCATGGATTGTATGTATGCGTGCGTGCATGCATGGATTTGTATGTGCGTGAGTGCGCGAGCATGTGTGCATGCATGTGTGCGTATCTATGTATGCGTTGCATGCATACGTATGCATGTGTGCATGTGTGTATATCTATGTATTGCATTGCATGCATGGGTGCGTGTGTGCATGCATGGATGAGGGGGCAGGCATCCATACATGCACACATACACGTACACCCTAAACCCTAAAACCGCCTATCTACCCTAAAACCGCCCATCTGGAAACGGCAAGACAGGCAAACAAACGGCCTCGGATTGTCTTCTACGCTGCGCAAATAAACCATATCAATCCATATATTAAAGAGTCAATTTTGATAGCATCCCTTTGATACGGTCACACGCGGCCCATTTCGACTGAAGGGGTTGGAATTTATGAAGTATTGGCGAAATTCCCAAGTGTTTCGCTTGTCTAATTCGACGATAAAATGGGAATTTTCAGCCACTTGATAGCATTCCTTTGATACGGTCACATGCGGCCCATTTCGATTGAAGAAGTTGGAATTTATGAAGTACTGGCGAAATTCCCAAGTGTTCTCGCTTGTCTAATTCGACGATAAAATGGGAATTTTCAGCCACCTTCGCTGTTGCTGGCTTCTTCCATACCTAGTTGTACTAAGCTTGCATATGCTCACTCTGTAGCCATTTGGCATTCCGTTTTTCCTAATGAAAGGACATTTCAACTGCAAAATAAAAAATGAAAAACCCTTCCTAATGTAACTTGCTTTCCTCTTGATTGATCAGATACCCAAGTAAGGTGAGATCTATCACAGGCAGGAAGGAGCAGGGGATTACGGCAGCTTCAAGAAGACTTTTGTTTTTGGCTGAGAGAAACGGAACAAGAACACGAGAATCGGATGAGCAAGATGAGGAAGCAATGGAGACGACCGACCCATATCTGACTCTTCCACATCGAGACAAAGGAAACAGAGGAGGAGAAAAACCAACCCACCCTCCCCAGACCTATGCGTCGCATCGATTGATGACGATATCCATAGCTCAATCCATCGCTCCAAAAATGGATGTATTCGGAAGAGTCAACTTGCATCCACCCACCGATTGCGAACCCTGTGTGGCCCAGCAGCAAATTTGTTATTAGAAAAGGCAAGGAATGGAATGGGAGGAGAAAGAAAATGCCTCCTTTCACTGTAGAAGGATTGGACACCTTGAAACAACGTGCTCCGCTCTACACCATTGAAATCGCCGCATGTTTACCGATTTCCCCCCTCAAACAAACTCTGGGATCATCGAAAAAAGCCACAATTCCTTGAGCATTAAACCTGTTTAGCAGGGCCGCATCAAGATTGGAATCTGTCATTAGCATGTGTTGTTTAAGGGAGCGTTGATGAGGAAATCTGTACCAAGGAGAGCTTAATCAAGTCTTACGCTCGCTTCCGAGTGTCTTGCCCTTTCGGCCTTCTCTAGCCAGGTTACTGCTATAAATCCAGCATACCTGTAGGCTGTAGCCTGTACTGATGCCGCCTCCGGAAGAAACCATAAACAACAATCCAATCTTCAAAGCTTCCTCAGGCTAGAGAGGCTTCATGAGATTCAACCTCGAAAGACATCCATGCTCCACAGATCCGTACAAAATGTCCATGTATGAGCACAACCCATCGTGGAAAACAATAGTGGAACGGATTAAAAAAGAGATCCAATCTATGTTCTGATTCCGAAAGGCTGCTGCATCTCATTCATACATCTAAAACCTTCAAAAAGATTTCCCCATGCTTGAACAAATTCGGTTGCAAATATCTCAAACATATGGGCAGCAACCCCATCTAGGAAGATGAGATTAAAATGGAGGGAATACAAAGGGGGTCTTACATATTAGACTATACATTCCTTAATCATCTGAATCTGACCCCTCATCCTTCGCTGTACTCTGACGAACGCTACTCTTTTTAGTCTTTCCCCTTGGAGCCGACATTTCTCCGTCCAGTATTAGCATATTCGATTTCGCAAGCCTGTCCTCTAACTCCTCTGTTGAGAATTCATCAGTACCTCCTAGTTCGTCAAACCCCACCTGTAATCAAGGGAAACAAATAATTGGTTGGCAAGATCATAGAAAAGGGTTAGGGTTGTAGTGGTCCACAATACAGTGTAAGCACCCAATAGTTGCAACATTGCATCTCTGGCTCCATTTAGCATACTAGGGTTTATCGGTATAGGGTCAACGGTCTATAGTTTACCATAAAATAGAAAACCCTTCTGGAGTCGGACAAGGGTGCACATTTCACCCACAATGCTTTTCATGGCTCAAGGCTCGAATTGAAGACTCAAGAACCTCAAGACTGCTCTGGTATAAAATGGCAGGGAGATAGCACAGTCCTTCGAGATATATGCTCCGAATAGAACATATGTGAAAGAAGGCCATGGCTAAAATCCCAGGTAATTCCCGTTCCACTCATGAAAAATTATCAACAAAGATACATAAATAATACATTGACATTAAGCATCTTATATAGTATTAAGCAGGAGATAAAGAACAGAGCAAAGAAAGAAAGACTTAACATCTTCTAAAGGCCGACACAGTAATAGGATGTGTATCCAATTATGCGTGATAAAAATAGCCAATACGCTACAGGTTCAAAGGGAAAGGAAAGAAAAATAAAAAATTAGATAAAACAGTGGTCTCACAATACAAAAAATGATTATGTTATGCAACATATTGTAATAAGGAGAAAATGTTTTCCAAAGGATCTCCCACCATACATTTGAAACATCCGATTCTTACCCCCTTTTGGAATATAAAGTTACTTACCAACATATAATCACCATAAGATTAAGAAAAACTTCAGAAAGTGCCTATCACGATTAGTTATGGTTATACCCATAACAATTAAGGCCACAATGACGAAAACATTCAATCAGAAACAGACAAGAAGCTAGAATTCTGTGTTTCCTAATTATACCACCGTGTAGATTATGCCCAAAAACTACAGCATAGAATTATATTGAAAGCTATAGGAAAAACAAAATCATTCAAATAATGAACAACATCCTCTGGACCTCGACAATTGTTGATATTTAACGCACAATAGCAACTGCCATATTCTAACAAGAGGGTCAACAAAGTAATCGCAACTCATTACTCACCCAGAGAAATTTTAAACAGAAAAAAACCAAAGCTGGTACAGAATTCTCACATGCAAATACAACACTCATCCTAGAGCTCAGAATGGCTCTTACCACATAGTCGTCGACCTTTGTGTTCTTTATCAAAGCTAACGTCGGTAGAATGATAATCTTTAGCTTCTCGGTCAGAAATGGACTTTTCTCTGCGTTAATCTTCACGAACCTAGTCTCTATGTGCTGTTTAGCAAGTATGGCAAGATGCTTGTCCATAACCTGCTTATTGGGGAGTAAGAAGCAACTACAAACTAATTAGAAAGACAATGGCATAAACAAATATATGTACATATATGTGTTTTTATTAGAAAGCATACCTTGCATGGCCAATTTTCTCTGTAAAAATGGCATACCATTCTCTCACTGTTCTTTGCAGCTGCAAAAAAATCTTTTTCTGTCATTAATTCTTCATACTGCCCGTGCCCAAGAGAAATCCAGTGCTGTTTCTTTGATGCCATCTTTTTGAGTTGTTGCAACCTCCTCTCCCTTAGTATTTCAAGATCATCTTCATCAAGCCGATCTAGCTTTGCAATCTCGCTATCAAGCTTTTCTTCCATGACTTCAGCAACAGTTAGCACTTGTTTTTCCAAAACCTGAAAAAATATTAGAATTATACCCTTTTACTGTGTGGACCAAAAATAACTGAATCAATCCTAGCTACAACTGTTGAAAAAACATTTCCTGGAAATGCACAAAATGTGAGCACAAGAAAACAATGGAGCAGACGTCTGTGTTGTTGGCACAACACCAAATGGGATCTCATAATCTATAAAATCCAGTGAGTGTCTTTCAGCGAAGAGCTAGCCTTGATACTACAGGTCTAATAGTGCCGCAGGTTCTCATCCAATCTCTGTATTATCTTCTCGACCATTCTCTTTATTGATGACCATAAAGGAGTTCGTCCATATCAGCAAGATCAATGATAGTTTTCTTTTTTCAAAAGAAAATAACTGAAAATCTCTATGTCACATGAAATTTATAAAAGATTGACTAATGAAAATCCCTCTACAGCTCCTTGTAGATCTAGTTCAATGCAATAACAAAACATAAATTGTATATTCAAGTGTTGTTTCCCTGTAAGATGTTGGCCCATACATTCTTCTTTCATTATTGTCTCTAGCACTTGATGCTATGTGAGAACAAATATCCACAAGCAACTGTCGTGCTTATGAGAAATTAATAGATTTGCCAAATGATCACAAAAATAAGCAATGATGCTTTGCCTTGCAGTCTTTCAATTCAAACATAGTTTTAGAGGACGCTAATATAGGCAGATCGTTACAACAGATATGACAAAACATATGGACCATGACAAAAGATCATGGAAGATGAAGTTGTACCAACAATTTTTCTATGAGATTAGGGTTTCACTGTCAACATTTGTATTGCACATATATACAGAATAACATCAAAATAATGGTTTTTCTTCCTGCACAGAATGTGAATCTCATAGCCACTGAAAGATTGCTCAATGGTGCTTTTGCAAAGGCACTTTCACAATTTCCTCATTGTGAAAGCAATACTTGAAATCCTGTATCTATTTAACAGTTATGTCGGGCATGAAACTTCTCACATACAGAGAGATACATACGCGTGCATCATATGTACATTTGCATGCGTGCATACGCATACATATACATATACCAGACATGCATCTTTCGTTCAAGAACAGCTACTTAACTAACAAAATGATACGCTCATGTTTCTCTGATTGCAATGAACAGCTCGAAGATCCGAGCGTGTGCTGAACAGAAAACCTCGGGTGAAAATACTTGATCATTCTTCTTCACCACAACAATGTCGGATCCCATGGTGCCGATTGAAATGGATTTAGAGAGCACGAATACACAGCAAACGCAGTCAGTTCTATTCCTCTCTTTCTCTCTGGCTCGAAATCCACCGATGTCAACATACATTTCGATCCATTAACTCGATACAGTCTCAGTGCGCGCGCGCGTGCGTGCGTGCGTGCGTGTGTGTGAGACAGCGAAGCATGCATACCTTCTGAATAATCTCGTTCTCCATGTCGACCTTCTGCACCGATTCAAACCGGACTTGGGAGAGAACAAACAGAAGAAGACCGGGGTCAGATCGACGAAGCGGGAAGCCAAAATTCCTGCGAAAGAATTTGCAGGTTCTCTGCGAGATCGATCGATCGATCGATCGAATGTGTCTTTCTCCGCAATGATACCGACCACAATGATGCATGCACATGCACATGCACATGCACATACACATGCATGTGCATGCATATGCACATGCACATACACATGCATGTACATGCATATGCACATGCACATACACATGCATGTGCATGCATATGCACATGCACATGCACATAAGCCATGCAAAAAAAAACATCCATATGCATGTGCATACATGATCTACCCATAGATTTAAAAACCTTCTTATTTTTGGGATCTGATTCTAACTAAATCCTGGAGCTGATCTTAACTTAACCCTGGAATCGGGAAGCTGGGCTATTCTGGAATGGAGCAGAGAGGCTGCTAGGAACGAGCTTTCTTTCTTTCTTTTGCTCGAGACTAGCCACTGCAGTTATCAGCCGTTTCCAGCTAGAGCAGAGACTGGTTACGTTTATAGGCTGCGATTCAAATGTAGGGTACATGCTTTCCAGTGGCTAGTTTCAGTTAGATTCCTCGTGGCAGCCGGTGGTATATCCAGCTCCACCTAACATCTTGAAAATTGATATTGTTGTAATCATGGTGTGCTGCTGGTATTCCTGATCGTTCTCCCATTTGACGAGTCGTTGAACTCTTAAGGATAAAACCCTTCCAGCTGAAGGGTTGTTTCAATTCACAATAATGATAAGGCCCACAATCATCCCATTTTGTTGTACTTCAACAAGATTCTTACTAGCGGAGACTTGGTTCTCCATGTACTGGCATCTTGTTTTTACACTTGCCAAAGATCCTGGGCTTTTTTTAGTGCTCTACTGTTAACAATACGTTAGGAATTGCTTGCACATAGAGCTGTAGACGAGGCTTGACCGATTAAGAGCATGATGCACAAGTGAGCATCAGATCCATAGAACACCCCTGCGAATTGATGCTCCGCATTCGACATTCAGCCTCTAATGTTAATATCATTACACAATTCCAAGGACAGAGATTTGTTCTCTCCCATGGCAGAAATCTTCTCTGAATCCCTCGCATGCCATTTAGCAAAAAACAAACCTCCCGACTCGCCTCCTTGATGAGTTACACATTCAGGAGTCAATGCAAGGCATTTGGGTAGATTTTACCAAAAGCATTTGGGTCAATACAAGGCATTTGCAATCCCTCGGACGAATGAACATAAATGCATGGTTGACTTAACAGTTGTTTTTTTTTATTCTAATCAAGGATATATTGTACAAATGACTCCATTGGAGTTGTGAGTTTGGTGAAGAACCACTTCCAAATTGGCACATCAGAAGCACCTTGTAATTCATTCATGTTCTACAGACCATCACATAGACCATTGCAAATGCTTTTATCTTTCTTTCTAAAAGCTCCAAAGTAGTGGCAATGTCCATAAGAGGATCGAGGGTCGATCGCCTCTCACCAGCACATTCTCAAGCATTCCAACCACGGCATTTGCAATGGACTTTCGCAAGCATGGCCATGTAATCGCTGGACCTATACGAAAGACAACAAACTTGCGATTTAAAACATGATTCATGCATTAGAACGAAATCACGATGATATTTTGGTGCAAGTAACTAACCCACATGTTCGGTATTCTAGGTAAATGTCTTAGAATTGATAGATTGATAGAAGCACATGGGCCCCACTATTGGCATTACCTAGAACCATATGGAGTGGCTGTCGCAGCTAGCATCGCAGCTTTCGCAGCTTCCGGATTTCCCTGCAATGACACACCGTTTTTCTTTTACCACAAGCATCAAACATGTCTGCTTATGAATTCCATGGGTTTTTATGCAACACCAAAATAGCTCTCCTGCAAAGCAATAAGAACATACAGGTTATGAGCATACCTGAGCCTCGTGGTACAAACCCGCGTACAGATGTGCATAGAATGTTTCGTACGGTTCTCCATCCTTGAATTGCTTTATGAGCTTCCGTTCCAAAGATTTCCGCACGCCTATTTATACACTTGTTGAAACTATACACACCTTTCGAATACCTATGCACAATGGGCTTTCGCAGCAAAAATACTCACATCATCTGGATCACCACCGTGCTTGAAAAGCTCTTGAGCCTTGCGCATGACAGGTCTTCGATCCAAGCCAACCTGAAAGGGAGAAACCACAATTGAATCATATCAGTGAATATGGACGCATTGTAAGCCAGAAAACCTGCTACAAACCGGACATTACTTAGACATTAGATTCCATTTCACTTAGGATAAACGGAAGCTCGGCAATTCTTCCTACCCAACATGTACACTTGTGGGGAAAAAGAATTCAAAATGGTATCTACCAATACCTATATCCTAGCAATACACGCCTACAGCTCGAATCAGGGAAAGCTTTTTCCTGTCGCGAGCTAGAACTTAGGGAATCTATGGTGTTCAACAGTATCATCAACAAAATATGAGAAAACTACATATAGAACTAGGGGAAACTTCTCTGCCATGAGCTAGAAATTGGAATCTACGGTGCTAAATAGTATCATCTGACCAAACATGAGAAATGAACCAGTGGAAATAGTGATTCCCCACCTCCAAGAAGTTTTTGCGAGCTTCAATCACTCCCTGAATCTGTGCCTCGCATAGAAAAGCCCAGATTGCTTCCTCTGTGTCATTAGGGTTGACAGCTACATCCTCTCGGAATTGAGTTGCTCCATCTGAAAACCTAAAACAAAATACAAAACAAGAAGATAGAAGCGTCAACAGATCCTCTGAAATGAAACTCATTACCAAGAAAAACAAAAAGGGGTAGCTGCGTCAAGATCTTCACAATATTTTCCTCTTTTTACCTATCCACATAGTAAAGAGATAGGCCTCTCTGCCAAAGATCTGCAATAAAGACAAACGATGCATAAAGAGGAAGATCCGATGAGCTTTTGGGTATTTTCATCACAAGATGCACAGAAAGATTCAATGGGCATCTGAGAATGTTTATTGCCTTGATATTAGAGCACTGAAGACCTCACTTACATGGCTTTTGGCGAGGGTCGAGCTCTAACGCTCTGTCAAACTCGACAAGGGAGCCATTCACATCTCCCTACAGCATTTGCAGAGGCATAAATGCAGAGAGAAATCAAACACATTTCTTCTATGATCAGAGAAGAAAGAGGAGTCAAAGATATACATGTTTGCATGTGCTAATCAATTATCTCCTTAATCACTGTGAAAATTTCATCAAACATCGTCACAATCATCATCACCATCATCCTTTTCATATATGGGCAGAAACAACACATAGTGTAATCTCTGTGACGCTAAAGCATCATATCCAAACGAGAGAAACACGGCATGAATCGACCTCTATGAGCATTATCAATGATCATGATTGTTCCATACACACAAAAAAAAGAAGCAGAGCATGAAGCCAAGCACCATTCAACAAAGCAGAAAAAGTGAGGGAAACAGGAAGCACAGGAATCACATGAAGTAAATACAGCATTCCAGACACATGAAAGAAAGCATGGCAAAGCGAAGAGGGCAGATTCAAACACAGGAGCCCTCGAAGGAACAGATTACGCTAAGCAACTGCAGAAACGGAGCATATCCAAAGAAAGCACAGAGAGAGAGAGAGAGAGATTGTAGAGGACCTGAACAAAGAGCTCCATGCCCCGTTTCACACAGAGCGAAGCTTGCTGTGCTTTACTCCTCCCTGCTGGAGAGGAAGCCATGGAAGCTGCGACGGCTGCACCCACAAGAGCTCCTCCAGCTCCGATCGCAGCCGCCCAAAGCAAGTTCACCGATCCTACGACGGAAGCAGCAGCGAGGTTGAAGGATCTGCGCCTGTGCGGCCGGGACGAGGGGCACGATGATGATGATGATGAGGATGGGGAGAAGAGCGCGGATAGTTTCAAGCGATGGGGGGCTGAGATATGGCGAGGGACAGAGGGAAACGGAAGAGAAAGGAGCTGCGCAGCGCCCATTGCTGGAAAGAAGACACGTTTGCGCAGCTTTACCTCTTGGAGACAGGGGGGGAATACATCGTCTCTCGCCTTTTTCCCTTTCCTCTGTGGTTTCTGGAGACGCCATGGCTGCTCTTCTTCTCTTATCTTCCTCCTCGGCGCTGCTTCTCCATCGCTCTTCTTCCTCTTCTCCTTCTCCTTCTCCTTCTCCTTCTTCTTCTCCTCCTCCTCCTTCTTCTTCTTCTTCTTCTTCTGCTTCCTCTTCTTCTTCTTCTCCGTCGTCTCCTCTGCGGGTCAAATGCGGCCTCCTCGCCTGCCCTGTTCAGCCATGGCGTAAGCCTGCTACTGCTTCTTCTTCTTCTGCTGCTGCTGCTGCTGCTGCTTCTCTTTCTTCTTCTTCTTCTTCTTCTTCTTCCGCCTCCTCCTCTTGGCTGCCTTGCCGCAAGACTTCCGAGGTCTGCAACAGGAGGAGATTAGGGTTTCGGATCGCATCGACATCTGCAGCCGCAGCAGCAGCAGCGACGGAGAAGGAAGAAGAAGCAGAAGAAGGGAGCTCGGCGACGCAGGCCATCAAGGACTTCCTGGAAGAAGCCAAGAGCGTAGGCCGGGTATGGCCTCCATCGTATACATGCATGTGCATGTGCATGTGCGGCATGTGCATGTGCATGTGCGGCATGTGCATGTGCATGTGCGGCATGTGCATGCATGTTGGTTTGTATGCAGATATGCGTGCATGCATGCATGTCTTGCTTGTTTGTGCATGCCAGTATTTATGTACGTATGTATGTAGGTTCGTATGTGCATATGTGTGTGGGGCGTATATCTGCATGTGCATGCCGGTATTTATGTACGTATGTATGTAGGTTCGTATGTGCGTATGTGTGTGGGGCGTATATCTGCATGTGCATGCACATGTCCATGTTGCTATGTGTGTGCATGCGTGTGTGTGTGTATGTCGCGCCATCCATGCATGTGGATGTGGGTGTACATGCATGCGTGTGGGTGTGGATGTGGATGTGGGTGTGGATGTGGATGTGGATGTGGATGTGTGCCATTGCATTCAAGCATAATGCAGTTATTCCCTACACTAGAGGCATACATACATCAATTTGTTAGCATTCCCAACTCTGGCATATATACATAGTCGATACACAGGCACAGTACATACACCGTACATACTTACTAATGATGAAGCAATAATAGGCAAGATTATAGAATAAGCGAATAGATTAAGGGTAATTAACCACACCATACCACCCCCCCAAGTGAAAGGACTGAAAGACGAACCCAAAGCACCGTTTTGTGTCCTATATCACAAATTTATTTGCCTTTGGATTAAACCTCAGAAGTACAAAATCCAATGACAAAGAGCTTAGTCTCAGTAAGAGAGCGTCTTCGGAGCATCCCGAGGTGTTGTAATGAAAGGAGGTGGTCAACAGTCCCCCTTTATAACATGGCAAACTTCCAAGGGCTCATCGACTAGTAGGTGCATTCACACCTGTGCAGTGACCATACGGGTTTGTCCTGAGTCCTAGGATAACTTGTTTTCTTTTCCACTTATCTTACCCTTAAACTATTCAAAATGATAAACTTGTTTTCTTTTTCACTTATCTTACCCTTAAACCATTCAAATTGGCAAACTGATTTTCTTTCTCACTTATCTTACCCTAAAACCATTCAAATCGGCACTTACAAATCGGTTCTTAAAGGATATGCCCGTTAACAATAATACATGCTTGCAACATACATACAAACACACACACGCACCTACAAAATGCAGCCTAATCTGATCTGATCTGCTATGATCTATTATGCTCCGCCTTTGTTTCTGTTTCGCACCCGCACAGATTCGGATCATCGTCAACACGGGGGCGGGCGTCCTCGAGTCGGTGACGAGCCTCGAGAAGCTCTTCTACCACACCGTCGCGGGGCGCGGCGAGTACGCGAACCTCATGAACAAGGACGAGAACGTCGACTTCCACCTGCGGCTCGACAAGGTGAAGTCCGTCAAGTTTAGCAGGGGAAAGTCGATGACGGGCGACGTGCCAACGTACATAATGCGGATCATGGACGACGAGGACAAGGCGGCCGCACTCTTCCTCGTCATGTGGCGGCCCGGGACCAACGGGGAGTACGACCCCGGGCAGGTCGAAGCGTTCGAGTCTCTGGCCGCCAAGTATGGCGAGGTTCGCCATTTCAAGCCATGATATGAGAGATCCTCTGTGTTTCTTTTCTTTTTTTTTTAAGTTCGAAATCTTCTCGAGAATGACCTTTTGGTTATGTGCTTGTGACTGCGAGATAGTATCGGCAAGTAGGTTGGTTTTTTTTTTTTCTCTCTCTGGGAGAATCTGCATGCAGCGAAGGTAGTTAGTTGACTCGAAGCAGAAAAAACACGAGCAGGCGAAATACCCTATAGAGGGTATGATACTGGCCCTCATAACAGTTGGGAAAACCCACACCGATTATGGATGAGATTGTACGAATTCGGTGTCTCTAGCTTCCCTGAAACGAAAAGAACCAAGTACTGAGAACCTATAAGTGGAACCCTGGCCAACTACCTGATTCTCCATCATCCTCTCTGCCTTTCTGTCTCTGGCAAACGAACTAAGGGAAGTTCTAATAATCAGTTGGCGGCGTTGTGTTTTGATTGATGTGATTATGGGCGGACATTGGTTTTGTACCTAAACCCAGTGAAGTGTTTTTGGACTCCAAATGTCCATCTCAAGGGTGGTCCTTTGTTTAGAGGACAATCTTTATATTTAATTTAAATTAATACAATAGATTAAGAGCTTATCTCAAATCAGCCGTCTTAGCTCAGCCGGTAGAGCGCGTGGCTTTTAACCACGTGGTCGTGGGTTCGATTCCCACAGACGGCGCTTTTTCTTTATTCCCCCCTCCTTTCTTCCAGACACATGTTAGATCTTCCAATTTTGTTTTTTCTTCTAATTCTTTCTCTTGTTATTGAAGTCCCTACAAAGCTTTTTTAGGTCTTCCTATTTGTCTTTGCTTGCCATTCTCTTAATCCTTCTTCTATTTTAGGGCTTAGGGTTACTAAAGTCCCATCAAACAAATCTTGGATCTTCCAATTTGGGTTTTCTCTTTTGCTTGCTTTGCGATTTCTCGATCCTTCTTCTAATTCTTCTATTATTATTGAAGAGACTGCCCAAAGGTCAAATTCTCCACCCAAAAGTCACACAATGCCTAGAGGCCAGATTCCGCCCGAAATTCAGGACGTCTGAAGGCCAAACTCTTACAAGCTCAGACAGGGACTTCAAGATCACTTGCTTTGAGACAAAGAATCCCTACTATTCGGTGTATGTGCTCATCAGTCGACTTTCGCAGGCTTTCTCCCTTGATCATAGACAAGAAGGCAGCATTGTATGCTCTGCATTGTCTGATCTTTTCTTTTCGTTTCGTTTTATTTCGTTTCTTTTCTTTTCTTTTGGGTTTTAATGGATTGTATGTCGACATGCGTTCATGGAACAACATGTGGAGACTAGGAGACACATACGTGCCCGAATATTATAGACAAATATGCCCCCGAACCGCAATCGTGTGGTGCACAGATCATCAGGCTCTCCTTCAACATCGATGGCCCCTACCAGAAAAAGCCATCGTTCGCTTCCCTCGCCAAGTCAACATGTGTTTGGGAGGCAAAGGTCGTCAGGCGGAGCAGAAGCTACAACAATCCCGATGTATGCTGAGAGGGTGAGAAATATATGTGCGAGGATGGTGAGCAGCAACAATGGGGTCAGATCTGAAGGAGAATACATCAGATCTAGAGGAGAATGCTTCAGATCTGAGTCATCACGTTAGGCGGGTACGAAGAGACAAAGCAAGTGCGAGAGAGTGTGAACACGTCCATTAGATGCTCATACATCGACAATATGCATGCGTAATGATGGACCATCACCCACCAGCTTAAGCTTTTGTCGTCGAGTCTGGAATGACAGAGGTTTTTAGCTCACCAGTTCCAGCGCAGACAACATTGGATCCGAGCAAACATGCTACTGTAAAATCGTAGACAAACCCGTGAATCGTGAATACCCGCACGCTTCCCCATCGACTGAGGACTCGCGTTTGATCCGTGGCTTCCACATCAGGCCGATCGAGGCCAACACAGATATATCTATCTATGGCCAAAGCAATCTTTTAGTCTGAATGCGAATCTGACCAATCGACTGTACCTCGCCCACATTCCGGGTTAGCGTTCTAGAGGCTCTGGGTTTGTGGGTGTTTAGGGTTTAGGGTTAGGGTTTAGGGGTTTAGGCTTTGTGGGTGAAGTCGGTTGAATCCTTTGAATCGACTGTACTTCGCCCACATTCCAGGTCATGGTTTAGGGTTTAGGGTTTGTGGGTGTTTAGGGCTTAGGCTTAGGGTTTATGGGTTTAGGGTTTGTGGTTGATCAGGGTTCAGGGTTAGGGGTTTATGGGTTTAGGGTTTGGGGGTGAAGTCAGTCAAATCCCTTGAATCGACTGTACCTCGCCGACATTCCAGGTCAAGGTTCTAGGTTCAAGGTTTGCAGGTGTTTAGGGCTTAGGGTTTGTGGTCGATTAGGGTTTAGGGTTAGGGTTTAGGGTTAGGGTTTATGGGTTGGTTTATGGTTTAGGGTCTAGAGGTGAAGTCGATCGAATCCTTTGAAACGGCTGTACCTCGCCCACATTCTAGGTCAAGGTTCCGGGTTCTGGGTTTGTGGGTGTTTAGGGCTTAGGGTTAGGGTTTAGGGCTTGTGGTTGATTAGGGTTTAGGGTTCAGGGTCTGGAGGTGAAGTCGATCGAATCCTTTTGAATTGACTATACCTCGCCCACATTCTGGGTCAAGGTTCCGGGTTCCGGGTTTCGGGTTTGTGGTGTGTTTAGGGCTTAGGGTTAGGGTTTATGGGTTTAGGGTTTAGGGTTTGGTTAGGGTTTAGGGTTAGGGTTTATGGGTTTAGTGTTTAGGGTTAGGGTTCATGGTTTAGTGTTTAGGGTTAGGGTTTGCAAGGACACTCTTTGTGTGTTCTCTTGGTCTCTTCTTCTTCTTCTTCTTCTTCTTCTTCTTCGTCTGTCTTCTTCTTCTTCTTCTTCTTCTTCGTCTTCTTCGTCTCTCTCCTCCGATTGGCTCAGAGAGACTCTCTGAGGGAATGGATGGGATAGGGCGAGAAAGAGCTCGTGGGCGATGGTAGGGCAAATGCCCAGAAAGACAAAACCTTCGTCAAAGCAAAAGCCTCGTCTCTGTTTCTCCCTCCCTCTCTCTCTCTCTCTCTCCATCTTCTTCTCCCCCCGCCAGAGGTGCTAATTCGTCTGACGAAGATTCCTCTGAGACTCGGGAGAGAGATCTATCTCTCTATCCATCTGTCTCCGATACCGGGTCAAACTTAGAATCAAGGTAACTCTGCGCCTCTCTCTCTCTCTCTCTCCCTCTCCCCCCCCCCCCCCTCCCTCGCCTATGTGCCTTTGAATCTCTCTCGCAGAGATTCTCAACAGAATCCTGAGAATCTCTCTCAAACATCTCCTCTCTGCGCTGTTCTCGCTCTACCAGAGACGAAGATCTAGTGCTAGGGTTTCTTCTTCAAACACGCCAGTTCGTGTTCATTTGGGCAGCCTCGACTGCAGCGCTCGAAGAAACCCTAGATTCGGGCCGTCTATACTTAAATGAGGAAGATTGTGCTACTTTTGGACAGCGTTTGTGTCTATCAGGGAATATATTCGGTTCCAAGGTCTGCTCCCTTCAAATTCTGGGTATTATTTTCTCACCAGGGGAAATCTCTGCTTTAGAGTTTCCCATTCAACGTCTGCAGATCTCGGTCTATCAGGGGAAAACTTTACTTCAACGAGAATTCCTCTACAAAGGCTGTTGGTTTGAGGAAGTTACAGGGAAAAGAACTGTTTTTTTGGTTTCATCTTCCAGGACTGGTTGGCAAATCGAAGCAATTTGGGCAATTTTTGATCAATCCGAGATAAAGTTCTAGCTCGAGAATCACCTCTTTGAAGGCTTCATGTTGCCATCATTTGGGCAGTCTTCAGCACATCATAAAACTCAGGCTTGAATTGAAGGTTTTCGTTTTCAGAAGTTGCAAATTGTGCTCCTATGGACAGGTTATTCATCAAGGAGAAAGGCAACAGTTTAATCGTTCCTTTCTTTCAAAGGTTGAAAAATTGTGATTGTTTGGGTAGTGACTGATCTATTTGTGAAAAAGGGTTGGATTCGGGTTTTTTTTCCACTTCAAAGGGTTAAGATTCCCGTCAGAGATTTGTGAACTGATCGTGGTCATTTGGCTATTGTCCTTCCATTTCCAGATAAAGTGATGTAGTTCTAGGGCGATTCTTCATTCACCGGATAGAAATGATATAGGTCTTACTCTCAGAAGGCTCTGCGTTGCAGGTTGTTGTTGAAAGTGATAATTTGAGTGGCCCTTGATAACATAAGGACCAAGCTTTCCTTGTGGTGTTCCTTTGCCCCTGTAGAGGTGGTTGTCGATCTATTAGAGAGAAAATCTCTAGTTCATTGGGTTTTGAAACTCTTACAACCTGCAAGGTATCGTGGTTGTATTGAAGTGGTGGTCGGTCTTCGATTAGGCTTCGTGCTGTTGTTTGATGCTTTAGTTCACGCATGGGTGATTCCAATCATGCAGTTGAAGGATGGGAGTGGGATAATATTTTTCTACTTGAACAAGATGCTGGTGTAATCCCTTGGTATGGGGACTTGTTTATTCCTCAGAAAACAGCACAAACTTCTGTAGATACTGTCCAAGGCCATGGTTCAAGCGAGTCAAGTTTACAGTCATCACATATTCATCCGGCATCCAGTTCAAGTTTTCCTGAAGAGCAATCTCAGGGAACTACGACCACTAGTGGTGATCTTATGGCAAAGTTGAGGATTGGAGAGGCTTGTAGTAGCACCCCTGGTATAAATGCAGCCAATGCATCTGAAGGAAGCTTCGAAAGTAGTGATTACAATCACCACAATGAGTTCTCGCAAAATATCGCTGACAACCTGCCTGATGACAATGCTTTAAAGAAGATGACTGCAGCGAAGAAGAAGAAGAAGAGAGATCCTCGATTAGATTGCCCGAATTTTTTGGCTGGAAGAGTTCCGTGTGCATGTCCTGAAGAAGATGCCCTTTCAATGGATATGGAAGATGATGTAGTGAAGAAGAAACCAAAATTAGCTGTTCGATGCCAGGTGCCCAGCTGTGGTGATGACATTAGCCATCTCAAGGGCTACCATCAACGACATAGGGTTTGCTTGGATTGTGCAAATTCACCCAAAGTTATCCTGAAAGATGGGCCTCATCGCTACTGTCAGCAATGTGGCAAGTCAGTATTTTGTCCTTGTAATGTCTTTTCGTATATTTTCTTTTATTTTAAGGCACCTGTTCATGTCACAGAAGGAATAATAGCAGTGAAACATGATACAGATTTCATCGACTCTCAGATTTTGATGAAGGGAAGCGGAGTTGTCGAAGGAAGCTTGAAAGACATAATAAGAGGAGAAGGCGGAAGCCGGCAGAAGGTGGAGAAACACAACAAGAGAATGGGAGTGCTGATCCTAATAATAGCAATGAGAACAGACAGAATGGTAGTTCAATCTGCCCTTGTCTGATTACGGAAATAATGTTTAGACTCAATAGAAGCATTATGCAAACATCATATACATGTGAAACTTCGGAACTCTTTTTCGGATAATGCATGAAAGTGTCTCATGAAGTAGTTCAATTTGAAAACGGCCAAAAAAGTTTGTGAAGTCTGAAAAATATTTTTGGATGATATAGCCACAGCTAATGAAGAATGGGACAAGGCTGTTGTGACGAAACAAACCGATCAAAGGAAACAACGGGTGCAAAAGCATACGACACATCGCAAGCATGACAATAAAGGTACAAAGTTTGCCGTTTTTCAAGTGTTAAAACAAACACAAAAGCCAATCTGTTCTTATTAGCAGTTCCTTATATCACTGGTTTGTATAAAACACTGACAATGTGCACGAGGCCCCATAACTGGTGGGCTTTGAATGGTCAATGATTCGACATATTGCTCACACATCTGAAGGCAGTAAGTGTCCAAGATTCAGACTGAAAGCATTTTGCTTTAATGGTGTGAACTTGGGTTGAACTGAACAAATATGATCTTTGGTATATGCTTTGTAAGGGGTATGTACTTTTGTTTCTGTGTCTTCTTATTGCAATATCAGTCTATTTGTGGAACCTTGTGTAATCACAACTTTTATGGATCGATCTATAACTTCTGTTCTCACAATTGGTTAATTTTCTTGTCCTATCCAATAGTCACAGTTTCTGTCTAGGACTTTCTTCATTGTGAAAACGAGACTTCTGTCACTGTTGTCTCTGCAACTATTTTTTTCTTGAATCTGCCACATCCTCACTACTTATATGCACCAAAATATTACAGTTCAAAGGTCAAGTGATGTATCTGAATCAGAAATTTTCATGACAGTCAAGGAGCCTAAAGTGGATTCGCCTAGCCAGAGCACAGATGATTGTGGCACAAGCGGTGATTCAACCATAAAAGTTGGACAAGAACTTCTCAGTTCTGAGAGGACTGACCTGGAGACACAATCATTATTGGCTATGTTGATGGAGGGTACAACAGTCCCAGCAGAGATAGCTAATCAGTCCACGAAGCATGCGCATCACACTGTCAACAAACCTGACCTAGTAGGGCAAGATGTAAATAAGCTGGTCTCAAGGTCATTGGGCGGTTCCACTGGTCAAATAAAGCGTGCTAAATATGTATCTCCTGTAAGAGAATGTGTTTTTTCCATCTTGTTGATATTACCCCTTTTTTATGATCTAGAGGTTGAGATAGTTTTCCATTTGCAGTATCCAACCGGCCGTGTTTCATTCAAGCTGTATGATTGGAATCCTGCAGATTTTCCCCGAAGATTGCGGCAGCAGGTTAGGAATGTTCAACTTTTGAAAGTCATCCGCAATCACTCATCTCTTATAACTTATTATCCTACTCTGTATTTAATAGATATTTGAATGGCTCGCAAATATGCCAGTGGAACTTGAGGGTTATATTCGCTCAGGCTGTATTATTCTTACATTCTTCATTGCAATGCCAGCAATTAGGTGGGATAAGGTAACAAGCAATTTCCTGTTTCTGATATCAGTTTCTAGGATTGAACGAGAACAATCCAAGAATTTATTGAAGCTCTCTGTCAGAATGGATGTGAGGTGATGTAATGCGTTTGCAGATAATGGATGGCTGGATTAGCCATATGGAGACCTTACTTCTCAGGCCAGGAACTAGGGTTTTGTGTACAAGTCAAATATCGTTACAGGCTAATGTTAAGACCATGCATATACAAGATGGTGGGTTTGCTTGCGTTTTGTTTTAATTTTTGACTTCCTCTCATTTGTGCGGTTTTCTGTTAGTCATGCCTTATTGGATTTTGGGTTTAGGTAGGGCAACACAAGTTGATGATAAAAAACACTTAGCACCATACCTTCTGGATATCTATCCTCCAAGTTTGGAAGCTGGCTCTCATACACATTTCTACATTTGTGGGTTCAATTTCTCTGGAGCAAAAGTTTTCATATCGTTTGGAGAGCATTATTTGAAATGTAGTAATTGTGAACCAGTATGTCTCAATGATTTTACTCGTTCACCATTATGGAAGAGCATCAAGAACCTTGAAATCCAAAAGATTACTGTGTTCTGCCCCAACAATGAAAAATTTGGACCAGCATTTGTAGAGGTTTGAGGACTGTTTTTTCTTGTTTCTTTACAAGTTTACCATCTTTTTCTTGGCATTTCCTCTGATGATTGCTCCACATTTTCTTTTCTCCCCACAGGTGAGTACGGATAATGGAGTAAGTAATTTCGTGCCAGTATTAGTCACAGATAAATATATCTGTGATGAGGTTAATTCGTTCGTATCAGGTGCACAAACAGCGCAAGCTCTTGAAGATGGCTATGTTAGTCACAGGCACACTAAACATGAAATGTTAACGCCACAATGGTGTCTTGATGCTATTGCTGATATGGGATGGACGTTCCACTACCCAAAAGAGCATACTTTGGGTGACAGTATAGAAAATCTAAAAGCCTTTGGGGAAAGGCTTGAGGGATTGTTCTCGTTTTCTCTAGAACACAACCTAGTTGCCGTGTTGGAAAGGCTTGTCCTGACAGCTCTTAAGGTTGGTATAGTTAAGAGTGATGGGACTCAATATTATTGGAATACAGGATACACGACCTCAATCGGTGCGAAGGATATCTTTAAATCCCCCATATTTTCTTCTCTCAACTTGGAAGCCATGGGATCTCTTTCATTAACCGCCCTGAAAGATGAAGGTTCTTCCTCAATCAACTCAGTCAACGACATTCAAGTATTCATCTTTACCTAAACGCCCGAGTGCTTGTCAATCTTGTACATAACTTATCATGCATCGTAGACACTTCGTTTGAGCTCTTGAACTGATATGATCTCATTGTTTCCTCTTTCTTCATTTTTAAGGATCCTTTAACACACGAAGAGCTGTCAAAGAAGCTGAGTACAGCACTCAAAAGCTTAACACACCTTCAGGGGTCAAGAGATTCACACTCTGTTGCGGACACTGGTTACAGCATCACGATGGAGGAAGAGACTCCACTTTTAGATGACACCTCAGAGGGCAAGGCAAATTGGGCCGAGTCTTTAAATTGGTGTCAAAGACCAAGAAGAAATGGTGTAAATGCTGTGAATAGCCACAGGAGGATGTGGCGGATAGCTGTCAGCGCGGTTTGTGTTGTCTCAATTTGCACAGGGATGTGCTTCATGCTGCAACACCCACATGAGGTAGCAGAGATGTCGATGTCGTTGAGGCGGTGTTTGTGGGGCTCAAACTCACTTGTCTGAACTCTATCATGGAGCAAAATAATGATGGGATGATGAGCTTGGTGGTGTACCCTAAATATCAGATGTTCGAGATCGATATCTAAGGTCTTACAGTATATGGATCTCTATAATGCCATTTTGTCAAGGTTTCCCCATTTGGGACTAAATTTGGCTTGAAGATGGTGATGAGGAGCAGCCACTTACAGTTCTAATGTCTAGAGAAAACCCCCCCAATGCCCTATCAGATAGATCGACCTCAACTTTTTTGCAAAATCATTGTCACATAAACTTGTATCTATCATCAAGTGCTCTCTTATTCCTTGAATGAGACTGGGGATCACACTGTTTCTCTCTTTTGTAGTGATGAAGGTGACTAACTCAACATGGTGGAAAGCTTTTGCTCGACAGGGAGGCGATCTTTTTAACAATTGCTGCATTTTTTCTTTTGTGCTTCCAAGTGATTTTATGCTTCAAGCTCAGACTTTGGGCCTGGGACTGATACTGGTAGGCTTCTGTTGTAATGAAAGCCCATATTTTTATGCTTGGAAGAACTCCTTGAAGTGTATCCAAATAACAGCATGATCCTTGATGGAAACACTGCTGTTTTTTCGACAAGTACATGTTATTATATACCTTTATGACCTTTTATGCAGAGTGTGGCCCATCATGGAAGCGCTCATGTTTTAAACCGAGTATATACTCGACATACTCTGATGTAGAGATTGCTGAATACTCTTATAATGTAAAGCTAGTATGTTTTGTAGATTCTCATCATATGTAAAAAAATGTCTGATTTGGATCTCACACTTCGGTGCTAGCAACTGGAATTCAGAAGCACATTTACAGAAAGATTCAAAGGACTGATGTATACAGTCAATGTCCTGGTAATTCTGACAGATTGGGATGCCGTTCTTTGTTTACACGGATTGGTAAATCTTTCTGAAGATTAACAGGACTATGCAGAGGATGATTGATCAAGAAAGCGAGTCATGTTTTCGCGATGCTGTGCTTGATGAGCTTGGCTCACTATGGCTGAGCTTTTCAACCCTGTTTCTGCCACCAGAATTGTGCATCAACACAAGGAAATGCTGGTTTACAGGGGCAAGAGATGACCTTCTAGTTCCAGGGCCCATAACCATCACCATAGCCAGCATCATCATCACCACCACCAGCACCACCAGCACCATAGCCAGCACCACTATCACCATGGCCAGCACCATCACCATAGCCATGATGATGATGATGGTGATGATAATGATCATCATCATCTTCTTCTTCTTTGTGGGCATTAAGCTCTGGTTTCATGGATTGGGGTTTGGCTGAGAAAGCTTTCTTTGGCAGGCTCTACTATTCTTCCTTTTGGTGAAGTCTCTGCTAAGAAACTCTGTGTGTTCTAATCAGGAGGGCCAAGGCAGAGAGACAGACCGAAGCAACCATGGCCCCTGCCATGGCTGACCTTCAGCTCTCCATCAACGACTTGGTGCTCAAGCTCCAGCGCAGGTATGGCACCATCTTCCCCTTTGTTTTCTCCACATCTCAACACATCCGGTGCAGAGCAATGTAGTGCCCCCGCAGTCCTGACCAGAGACCCACATCGCTCATGCAGATGGTTCTGCGGGCTCCATTCATTCTCTTCTTTTTGCTTTTCCCTCGGTCTTTTTACCGGCCTCTGTAGAGGATCCTCCCCCCCATTGATGCTCATTGATGCCGAGTGGGAGCAAATCTCTGTTCTTTCAGGCGGGGAAGTCTTCACAGAAAGCGAGAGTGGAAGAGAAAGATGCCCCTCTTCTCTATCAGATGATGTATATCACTCAAAGATGAACTCGCCCACTTGTGAAGGCCTCTAGGGCTTCACAAGGTCGTTTGCAGCCTCGCATGCACAAGTGCATTGATCAAATCTCGTTCGTTTTTCTGGCTTCGATTTGGAAAGGATCAGATCGATTCATGAGTGCAAGCACATGCTTGTTGCAGACATTCATGGAACACTGTAGGAATCACATTCTTCATGTCTCTGCTTTGCTTTGTTCTTATTGTATGCTAGTAAACTGGCCATTGATCACATTGAAGCATGATGACACCATATGAGCAAAATATATATTCTGCAGCCACCCGATTAGGGATTTCATGTCGGAAGAATGTCATCTTCTTGTTCATCCAGAGCCCAATCTTCAGTAGAGATATTTTTGGGTTTGCTTATTTGCAGTGCATCCTCTGAATTGTTTTAAGGAAGATACCTTTGATTTGATCTTGTCTCCAAATCGGCTGATTTAAATTTTCATCAAATCTTTTTATGTTGGAGTTAGGGGAGGTGTTTTCAATCTAACGGAAGAATTTCAGTAGTATTTTACTAACTCTTTGTCCTTTGCAATAAGTCACTGCTGGTGAGACACAATCAAGTAGAACTGCAGCCACATTTTGTATGTGCCAAACTCCTCTTGTTGATCACAAAAGAATCTCAAAATGCTACCAATTTTAGTCCTGGATGTCAGGTTCACACTAACTAATAAACATGAACAGCATAAAGTGAACTAAGTATGTCCAAATGCCAACAAGAAGGCCAATTTTGTGAAGTTAAAACAGATGGCAGGTAGAAGTGGACGCAGATTTTCTCGCTCCATTTTTCTCATGAAGCAAACATAGAACTGTAAAATTCTTAGCTAAAAGTTAACGATATGTTTTCATGATGGCTGTAATAAGAGCAAGCATGTTCTTTCGAAGGGGTCAGACAGGTGGAAGGATCAATGGACTCTGCAAGGCTGACAGTGCTATTGCTTCGGCAAGTTGTTTCTCAACGTCGTACCTCTTACTCTGGCCATGCTGCAAGTCTTCTAGAAGCAGTAAAGGATGTCGGAATCCGTCTGATATCTGCTAATCCGATCGGTTAGTGGAATGCTTTGCCATACTTAAAAATCGGTGGGCTGGATAATGTGATTTATGATGCTACAGAGAGTTGGGTTTCAAGATCGGAATATCTTTTCCCGAACTTTGCAGAGTTAGCTGTTGGAAATATCGTTAGACGAGTGCTGCACATAATACGTGAAGAGGAAATTTCAATCGCTACAAATACAGTTGCAGGAGTAGAGGCCCTCTCTGACAGTGATGATAACGATGAAAAGAATAATGAAGGGCCTGCTTTGTCTGCAGCAGTTCTTGCAGCAGCCAATAGGACTGCTTTACGGGCACCCTCGCTGTATAACTTGCTTGAATCTGTACCAGTACAATCCACACTTGCTCTATCATCTTCAGGAGGCGACTCTGAGGGCAAAAGTAGATGTAAAATCCTGCTGTAAAAAATGGTCCATCTTGATTGACCTTTACCCTACCAATTTTGATTGCTAATTTTCTTCTGTCAATGCTGCAGCTCATGATAGAAACTCAAAGGGGGTAAGACTAAGAAATGCAGTGATTGAGGCGATTAATGAGCTACTTGAAGACATAGATAACTATCATGCACAGATTGCAGAGCAGGCACTTGAGCATATCCATCAGAAGTATGTTAGTAGTTTTGATGCTTACCTTAAAATCCTTATTTTTCCTTTCTATGGAGAATTTTTTTTTATACTTTCTATGACACAGTGAAGTCATACTCACTATTGGTCGATCAAGATCGCTTCTTCAGTTTTTGCATGAAGCAAAGAAGAAAAGGTCCTTCCAAGTATTTGTGGCTGAGGGTGCTCCAAGGTTATTTAACATGTTGCTGAGGGACAGCATGTTGTTTCCATTTTCAATATATATCTTTCTTTGTTGATGGTTTTTACAGATGTTATGATACTCCTCTTGATGTAGGTATCGTGGTCACTTACTTGCCCAAGAGTTGGCAGCGTTGGATCTTCAGACAACTGTAATTACCGACTCTGCGGTTTATGCAATGATATCCCGAGTGGATATGGTCTGTACCTAACACCATCGATGACTATGCTTTTAAAGTTGAAGCTCAATAATAAAGTCTTTGTAGAGTTTAGTCATATAATTATGTTTTTGTGAAGGTAATTATTGGCGCTCATGCTGTCATGGCCAATGGAGGGGTTATAGCTGCTGTTGGTTCTCACATGGTTGCCCTTGCAGCTCATCATCATGCGGTTCCCTTTGTTGTTTTGGCTGGGTTGCACAAGGTTAGACAAACAAACCAGATGACTCTTGATCTATTCTCATCCTAACATGAAGTGATTTGTCATGTAGCTTTGTCCTTTGTATCCACACAATCCATATGTTCTGGTAAACGAGATGAAGTCCCCATCTCAGATTTTGGAGCATGGAGATATTGATCAAGCTTCAGGTGGGCTATCACCCCAAGCAATGAATCCAAGTTTCGACTACATCCCTCCTGAGCTTGTGAGCCTCTTCATTACTGACACGTAAGTTTAGAGTACACACGAATTTAACATACCATTAATGTAATTCAAATTTACATGAATCAAACATTTCAGTTACCTACAGTTATTTCTCGAAAGACAGTTATGGCTGAACCAAATTTTCTTTGTTCTTTATTCTTGCAGGGGTGGACATAATCCGTCGTATGTGTATAGGTTAGTAGCAGAGTATTACAGTCCTGAAGATATTGTTCTTCAGTGAAGATATTTTCTGTCCCCTTCACATGGCTCTGGAGTGCAGAAAGCAATCAACAACTTGATATCCCATGGTTTTGGTCCTTTACTTCTGATAAAAGGCTCATTTTAAGCGATTTGAACGAGATCATTGTTATCTAGCTAGCTAGCTAGCTTTTATGAACCTCAGAAGAATGCACTATCCAGAGGTTCCAAGCTATTGCTTGACTAAATATAATATTCACATTATTTGTCTCCATCAATCAATTTAATTCAATTTGCTGCAGACTTGATTTGATTTTCTTGATATTATTTTCCTTGCTATGTATTTTTGTCCAAGATGTGAATGTTTACGAGGTTACCAAGCTGAAATTCAGATCATTTCTATACTTTTCTGTCAAATCATATATCAAATTTAACCTTTTCAGACGATCTTTTCTGTAGGAAGGATGTTGCCATAGCTTTTCTCATTTTATGAGCAAAATATTTTCTGCTCCTAGTACGGCCTCAAATAAAGGTTCATTACACCTACGATAAGTTGACTCACTCACCAAGATAAGTAGTGTAATTTTCATAATGTCTTCTCAAACCCAATTTTACTTTCAGGAAACTCAACTTGCAAAATCTCTTGTTTTCTTCAATTCTTACGAGCCTTGGTAAAGACGTTATGTTTTATAGGTCTGAGTCTCAAAGCATCTGGGTACAATTATTGTTATAAACCTAAGCATAACAAATAATGTGGACGTTGAAATTACTGTATGAATCCGTAAATAACCAAAGAATAAAAATCATCTTTGATTTGGCTTTTTTACATAGATTGCTAGCATTAGGGAATAGAGAAAGGTTTTTGCATGTTGCATGCCATCAGCCAAAACCTGTCTAAGAAAACCCTCTCACTAGCATTATGGAATAGAGAAAGGGTTTATATATCCAAAACCTGCCTAACAAAATCCATTGCTAGCATTATGGAATAGAGAAAGGTTTTGTATATTGCATGTCATCAGCCAAAACCTGGCCAACAAAAGCCGTTGGTGAGACCAATGCAGCGGTTTCTGAGTCGTGATAGATGAGATACAATGGAGGTATATCTGTGCAAACTTAGGTTTAGTAGCAAAAAAATGATCAATATTATACTCTTATTTATTTGTATGTCAGATTATTTGTATGTCAGGTCGCCGGTAGTGTCATCATGTCGGCCTTCCAAAAAGCCTCCTGCAAAACAGAACTTCGTTATTTTTGTCCTCTAAATCAGGAATCACAAGCTCAAAAAAAAAAATGGACTTGCAAAACTTCGTTATTTTTGTCCTCTAATTGAGGAATGAACTAGAAAAACTTCGTTATTTTTGTCCTCTGCTTCAGGAATGAACTTGAAAAACTTCGTTATTTTTGTCCTCTAATTCAGGATTCAGAAGCTCAAAAAAAACATGGACTTGCTACACTTACTTCTGCAACCCATCTTTTTGTTTATCCAGCTCCCTCTCAAGCCTCACTTCAAATGGGCTCGAAAACCATTTCACCATCTGATCCTATACATATGATACACACAGACACACAACAAAAAAACTGAGAAATAAGCATTCATGAAAGATGCACCCCATCCCCCACCTTGATGAAATAAAAAACGCCTTGATGGTATACCTCATTATACTTTGTAGTCGTGTTGGGTATTCCTAGTCCATCCCAATGCAGTTTTGGGGTTGCAGAGTTGTTAAGTTGTCTGTAGCCAGAAAAGCAACCTGAATTCGGCCTCTCGAACTGCCTACTACATTTTGGTGATAATTGCCCTGAAACAGGCCTCTCATTTGGACCCAACATTGGTGAGGGCTGTATCAAGATAGGTCTCTCACTTTGACTAAATTTGGGAGAGCCTTCTGGTTGAATAGCTGGCAGTGGAAGTGGCCTTGGCAAGCCATTCCTCGGAGTGCATCCTAGCCCACCATCATGGATCGATGACAATGGCGGTGTTGGGTTCAGCCAATGTGAAAGGCTCATATCCACGGCTATCGAGTCCTTTCTGAAGGTCTCATCATGTTGGATTCTCTTCCGATACTCTTCATCCTCCATGGGAACTGGCTTTGACCACTCCGAGAAGCTTGCAGTCACACTTACAACAGCTGCCGTTCCTGACACTATGTTATTGTTATCTATGGATCCAAGCACATCCCTCTTCGTTGGCACAGTTGGATTGATGGTTTTCAAGCTTGTTTTGGCCGCCGCTGCATCGGTGCTTTTCCAGCTTGTTACCAATGATGCCACTGGATCAACACTTTTCATTCTTTGGTTCCCCTTCTCTTGCAGCTTCTTCCATTGAAATTCATTTTCCACTGGAGTAAGAACAGGGGATTGTGGTTGGTTCCTTATCCTCTGTGGCTTAAGGCATGCCATCGGGGTCAATTCACGATGAGCGGTTGTGGCACTTTGCATGGAAACCTGTTTCGTCTGTTGAGGACTTAAAGCATCAGAATCAATGCATTTGGATGAGGCTTCAATGTTTCGACCAGAAAGATGTTTCGCATCCAAGAATGAGTTTTCTATATTGTCTTCATCCATAGCATACCTCCGATCATTTGGCAACACAGATGTGGCATATTTCCTCCAGCCATTCTTTTGATTGGGTGTGGATGCTACTCCAATTGTGCTGCTAGTTGCACTGTCTTCCCAAGTCAGCCTTCTGTACTGGTTCAAGTCCCTCTGTGTTCCTTCACAATCTTTAGAAAGAGAAACAATCCTACCACTCCGAAGGTGGGATTCATTACTTTTAATGCAACAACTATCTGCATCAAATGAGGAAGAGATAGATCCCGATGGACTTTCACATGAATTTTCAGCTGTAGTAGAGCAGGACGAGCTATCGGATAAAACCTGAGAGGCCGAAACTGCGCTATCTACCGCTGCATACCGATGATTTCCTATTGCAGGGCTGCTAACAAAACCAGAAGTCCCCTTTTTGCTACCTACACTATCACATAAGTCATGATGTTGCTCTAAGCTTTGGATAACTTCATCAGCCTCACCTTGTGTGTGGAGGGGAATTAAGGCCGGAGATATGACCTGATCAGCAGGCGATTGAGAGGCCTTCAGCAGCTCAATGGATTTAGAGCTGGTTGTCCTGACATTCCCAGTTGAGAAGCTTTCATTCATGAAAGAAATATGGCGTTTGTGCTCTTCTATCTGCTTGGTCAAGGCACTCGGATTGCCTGAAACATTTTTAAGATGCTTGTGTGAGGTTGGCGTAGACATAATAAAATCCATGTTGCCATCTTCCTGTGTCTGAGGATCGGTATGCTCAGATGCCACAACTGAGCCGATTTGAAGGTTATCCTTGCTTCTGTAAAAACCCACCAAGATTAAGGAAATCAGGTACTCTTTTGACAACGTCTAGGTATAGGTACATGCACAATTTCAATGCGTATGTCTATGTTGCAAATATTCATACTACCCATGTTGCATATATATGCCCAAATGCATATATCTTGTACATGCAATGCATATCTATGCACGCTCACATATTTTACAAATGTGTTAACGCACATCCAAATATCTGCTTGTTTAGTTATATTGTCCACATGCATGCATATATTCACTCGATGTTTCATGCCAAATAAGAACTATCTTGCTTCCAATCAGAAATAGAGCAAAATTACATATATTCATGATTCGAATCAGATAATATACACACATATATACACCCGGAACTCATATACATTAATAACAATGATCATGAATCGCATTTCAGTTAACCTACATCTCATTACGCCGGTGTATAATGCCAGAACCCTTTTGTTTTGCAGGGGTGCTTGAAGAGGAAGCAACTTGCAGGCCTCGTGCAGAAACATTCTTTTTCCCAATCAGAAGTGGTTTTGCCGGCCCTGGAGAAGGATTGCTGGATAGCGGTAGAAGCCAAGAATGCCATCCTTTCGAATACGAGGATACGCTTAGCGTCTCTTCGTCTTTCTTCTCCAAGTCTACAGGAGACTGTGGCAATGCTCCACAAGACTTGAGGAATGTAACCTTCAAAATCAGTACCCAAATTTGATGCTTTCAATCAGGATTGTGTTCTCTCGTTTGCGGAACCCCATAGCATGTAATCTGATGAAGGGAACATTTTGTACACGCAAAGGTATAATACATGTACACAATTCTAACAGATGGAGAGAAGAAGAGAGATTTCTCATGTGATAGAATTCTGTAGGGTGTGCAGCGAGAGAATTCTTACCTCCTCTGTAATTTGATTGTTGCAAGATTCACGGGCTGTCGTCGTACCCTTCTCGATTTGTTTCCTTAAATCTTCCAGTTCTTCTGCTAGATCATCTACCTGAGACCAAGGGTCTTCTGCCTTCTTCCTAGCGCCCTTCTTGGTCAACACGTTCTTTGCGTTTTCCTGCACAAGAACATCATAGCCTGCTCTGACAGGGGGTGCACTTGTTGCAAGAGGTCTTGTTCTGAGGGAGCCTATGGTGGAAATATGGGTGTAGATCGGTAAGAAGCAATCCATCAGAAGCAAAACCACTCGGGAGCAGAAATGAGCGAAAACAATCGCTTGCAAATTTCAGCAAAACTGTACTCATTTGAAGTTGCGATATGGATTGACAAATCCACCAAAATGCATCGATCAGAAGCACACAAAGATGCACCTAGATGAGTCGAAATGACACGGGTTGAAACCCAACAAAATGCGACCATCTGGAATGCTAAGATTACACACGATTCGCAGGGAATGCAGCAATCTGACGCGAGAGCTCGAATGAAGATCATTCAAAGAAGGAGTCGGTTTCATTGCAGGAACACATGCGAATCAAGCCGAATTCGGGGAAGAAGAGGCATGGAGGAACGCAGGAGGAGCGGGAGCATACCTTGTTCTTTCGAAGGGTTCAGCGTTTTGATGGGGATCGGAGGAGGTTGCGAGGGAGAGGGAGAGGAGAAAGGCAAGGGCTGGGGAAGGAGGAGGTTCTGATCGCCATGGTGGGCGGATCTGGGGTCCTTGTTTCTCTTGCCAAAGCATCCGAAGAAGAACCATCCCATGTCTTCTTGATGAGAGAGCCCGCTCTCGCCCCCTGCAAAAGAAGAAAGAGAAGTGCCCAGAAGAAGAAAGGCGCAGAAAGAAGCAGAAGCAGAAGCAGAAGACGCAGAAGCAGAACAGATTGAAATAGAGAGATGGGCTTGAAGAAGAAGAAGAAGAAGAAGAAGAAGAAG
>JBBBWG010023334.1:92210-158428 GCA_037176905.1 Azolla pinnata
TCATCATCATCATACTAATATTGATCCTGATCCTAATGATGATGATGCCATTGATGATGATGACACGTTTCCAAATCTAAGCCCTGCTGCATTCGTACAAGATCCCCATTGTATTCATGCTTTGGTGTTGCTCAGTCTATTACCACCTCGAGACTTGGAACCGAAAGATTGGCATTGAACCGAAATAATTCAACAATGAGGGCAAGATACAGATTTTGAAGCACAAGAGCGCCAAAGACAAAGATAGACAAGATAAACTACATTCGATGCAACCCTGTAATCAATTTTCGCTTCTAAGCCTCGTATTGCTGCTCTCGAACAACAAGATTATTTAACGGCAGCTAAATAGGTCCCAATGGCACAAAGCTCTTGTCAAGGCACAAAGATCTAAACATGCATCACAACACAGATTGGATTCTGAACATTTATTTTGTCTCCACACATCAAAGCTTGGACACAGCTTCAAGATGATGCAGGATTTAGGCAAAAGGCCCAAGTACCTCCCCCATTCAGTATGAAAAACATCACAACATTTCATCAGGGCTTACAATCTCACAGATAGTGATTTCAAAAACTCCAACCTCAATTCCAACATTGAAGATCATTCAGCAGCGACCAACTCCTTCATACAGACTGAAATTGCATCTCTCTTCTTTGAATGATGCGACAGCATTATACTGTATAGCCTAAAATAAAATTACACCAGCAAAGTCATCAAAATAACAGTATTCTTATTGTATCCATGATGCTAGATATATTCCAATTCAGCTCTTTTGGGAGATTCTGGATCAAGGTCATCTGAATTGTGCCTAACATTGAACCCCTACCATTCCACATCTCTACCTTGATACACTTTGACATATATATGTTCAGTACATACAGACATCGAGAACAAGAGAAACAAACATCAAACATGCAGACATACACACATAAGATAGACAAATATGCATACATGTATTACATATAGAAGCTTTTTCTTCTTATTGGCAAAGAGCACACAATGATGCCCCCCCAAAGTCTTTCCTTGGTTTGAGAACCTTGTGTCACCTATAACATTTGTTACGGATTTGAAAAGAAAGCTTGCAAAAGAATAAAACATTGGTTTTCATACACCATAGCCACTGGTACATATTCGGAGGCCGAGCAGATAATACAGTCCCTACTTCTGTGTCTGGTTTTTTTTTTGTGGCAATCACACAATTGTTAAGAGGGCATAAACCTACCCCTCTTAAGTACAAAGAAGAGAAACTACCTCTCCCATTCCCCTCCAACTGCTCTACATAGAACTGACAATGTCTTATGCTTTTGACAAGAGGGCTCTTGGAAGTCGGATCAAAGAAAAAAGAGGATATAACAGCTTTTTTCCCTTCTGGTCTGTTTTGTTAGGCTAGTTTTCTTTGGTTTTTCTTTCTGACCTTCAAAGATACAGCAAATTTATTGCTGGATCAAAACCCAACTCGAAATAATAATAATAATAAAGGAAAGAAAAGAAAAAGAAGTGGCAAGCCAAGCTATTCCCCAAGTCCTAAACAAACCTCATCCCCATTCAATCAACAACATTCTTCAAGAAAAATGGAAAAGAAAGAAAATGTACAGAAAACCTCCCTTTGAAAGGCGACAGAAGAAGAAAATAAAGAGTGGAGCATATGGCTTTTTTCAGGGTGGGACGAATTTTGCTTCTTCTCGACGACTCAACATGTAAGTAGATTATGTATTATATAGATGTATATATCTTATCGGAGACATTGTGGTGCCAAAACCAAGACGTGAAGAAAAAAGACGACAGACCTCCTCTATGTAGCTAAGGGCAGTTTTTTCATTCTGTCTCTTCAACTTCACTGCCTGGGCTCCTTATCAAATGATATAGACTCCATACCTCTCACAACTGTCTCATAATTCTTCGTTGTAGGATTAGGAGGATTCCGACTAGCAGGAATGGCTCTTTTCTGATCTGCAGTGATGATAGATCCCCGCTGAGCTGAGGAAGAAGCACGGGGTGCAGTGGAGATGGCCTTGCTACCAGAAGAACTGGGTGGGTCCACAGACTCGGGAATAGATGGGCGGAGAGCATCGGTCACAAGCTTTCTAGTCATGAATCGTGACTGGTCTGTTGGTTCAGTTGGAATAGGAACTGTGGACAGCTGGCTGCTGCTTGAGACCTCTGGCTTCCTAGCCGAGTTGCCTGCGCGGATGAAGTTTGACAGCCGGACTCGTGAATCTTCACCCTTGAAAATAAAACCAATGCCATAGAGCACAACATCGGTAAAGGGCACTTTCAGCAGTTTATAAACATGCAAAGATAGCATTAATCGCATTATCAAGCACCGCACTGGATAAGGTGAAATAGCAGTATAAGAAATTCCATTGGATGAAAGAGCACAAGACCAGTATCGAGCACTTTCAGCATCTTATAAACATGCAAAGACAGCATCGATATAATTAAGCACAATACTGGATATGGTGTAATCACAGTATAAGAAAATACATTGGGTGAAAGACTAACATGGTCGGTAAAGAGCACTTTCAGCATCTTATAAACATATGCAAGTAAAGCATTAATATAATCGAGCACAGCACTGGACAAGGTGTAATAGCAGTATAAGAAAATGCATTGGGTGAAAGAGTGGCTAGCATACTATCTCCTTAAGCTAATCTAAGCACAACTCCAACTTCAAAGCATGTTTCAATACGTAAACAAACCAGGGAATATTGATACTTAAAGCGGATTGATAGGCAAAAGAGCAGTTTTTCACATCTTACCTAGTAAAACACATTGACAGATAAATAGCATTTAATGCTAACTCTACAGCCAAAACAACCAGAATCATGCTGATATTTAAAATAGGTCAAGACAGTCTTTTAGCAACCATTTGAGCAGAGTGTGTATTGGTTGGTCAAGAGTTTCAAAGAAGTGATAGGTTTATGGAAAATCATAAAAAGGGCATAGGATATAATAACAAAACATAAAATTGAATGTAGCCGAGATCAAGCAAGAAAATACCAATCTGTAAAAGAAGGTTTTAAACAAACTCATATCGATGAGTAGAATGGTCTGACCAATCTGTTCTACATGTGATTCACTCTATTAACTTACTTGTTCCTTTGGCATGCCCGACTCTTCCAAACCTGGAATCCGTGGTTTGTAACCCTCTGTCGACCCCACTGCTTGAGTGTTTGATATTGGTCTTCGCTCAGGTCTAAACCATGGAAGTTCTCTAGCATCTCTATTACCTTGACCTGTTATAAGCAGAAGACCATTCGATTAATTTTAAGATACAAAATCAGGAATTTACATTTGAAAATTTTCAAAAACGGCAAACCAATAATACACCTTAACTTGGAAGGCCAATGACTAAAACACCACTGCACTCCAAAACTTACAAGAGCTTTCTTCTGAATTATTCTAATAAGATTTGAGAGCTTCTTGGCAATATTTTTGGCCACCATCCAACAAGTCAGGTATATTTTTGGTTGAGAAGTTAGCAATATTTGTAGTTGCCATCAACAGGTCAAGTATATTCTTGGTGTTTCCACTATAACTAAGAAGAGATCAATTTTGTAACTTCCTTTTACCTGGCCCATTGTCGGATGTATCAGCAGCAGCTAAACCAGCCAATCCACCTCCCCCCGTGAAATCACATGGTACACCCTGTAAACAGGGATCATTGTTAGAAAAATAGAGGGCAAAGGAGAAAGTTATCAAGTTTCTCAAACAGTTGAAAGTTTTGGAACAACCGGCCGATAAGTAGCACCCGCACTACTAGCGCCAGCTATTTGCGTTTGCTGGTACTTCAATATAGTCCAATCAAAAACGTAATCGAATTGAAAACCTGTAAATACAGTTATGTAATACTGGATCATAACTATACTGGATGATATATACGAGATAATAGTACACACATTCCTCAGGATCATAGCACGTACCCTCTCTAATAAAAAGGTCACGAAATATTCTCTTTAGATAGGCATAGTCTGGTTTATCAATAAATCGCAAGGCCCGGCAGTAGTGAAAATAGGATGAAAACTCTGGAGGGTAGGATTTGCATAGACCCTGAACGAGAACATTAACAGTTCTAAACTAGTGAGCACTTAGAGAATATAGAAAGTTACACTAAAAAAACAGAAATGGATATGCCTCAATCGTTGTTGACATCTTCTTTTCACTGATCTTTTCATACTTCTGCTTCTTTGTGCCAGCTTTAAGTCCTTGCCAAGGCAGACTGGTACAACACGTGTAAAACATAAGTATGTCGAATACATGCATTCACGTAAACAATGATGTTAGAAGACTATGAACAATTATGTACAACATTCACGTAAACAATCATGTTAGCAGACTAAGAACATACCTTCCCCTCAAAAAATACATCAGCACATATCCCAATGACTCAAGATCATCCCTTCGACTTTGTTCTTTATTAAAAAATGAGGACGAACAGAGTAGGTTAACATTAGATTTCCAGTGGATCTAACCAATAAACAGAACGGCACAACTAAGACCTTACCAATCCCTAAATGTGTATTGATACTCGCATAACGAGCAGTGCCCGTCAGATTTTTATTTTCCCTGAAAGCAATATAAGCTATGATTTAAAAAGTGAGCGAAAGAAACACAAAATTTAGTGGAGCATTATTGCAAGCATTTAATACTACAAACTCAAGCTGGGTGTGTGCTCATTAATAATTTCTGGTGATTTCGTGACAATACAAGATTACTAAGTTCTATCCACCCACGAAAACAGAACAGAAACATTGTCATCTGGGAAAATGGCTGAAAACGGTGCATATGAGGTTTGTTTGTGCTAATCTCTGGCTTAAAGACCACCCAGCATGTCAACTAGCCAAAAATAGCAGTCATTAGGATGTACATGCCCTGTGTATACTGTTGGACAAGTGTACATAAACTGCTTTCAATCTGGATTCTTCGTTTTAATTAGCACCTACTTTTCACTATATTCAAACCAGAATGCATATTTCGAGCTGAGCTATCAAGATGGTTCCACCAACCCACATGCCTAGAAACAGAGCTTTGCCATCTCTTTGGCCAGATCCACACCGAGCTAGGCTCACTATCCGAATCAAACACTGAGCCTCAAGCTACTGTTAATTATGAATTGCTGACCAACCTTCACACGTCAGCACTCTCAAAATAAACCATACACATACAAGATTATGCAAAGAAGAACCTGTAGGTTATGTGCTGGTGTGTGGTAGGATCACGATATTTCTTTGCCAGACCAAAGTCAATAATGTAGACCTGTCAAGTCACAAAACATCGAAGTGGCAAGTATTAAAGACCAGAAACCAATCAATCTTGTAAATAAGTTTTTATATGACCATTAATCCCATTGATAATAATCTTTCTAGTAGCACCTGATTAGCCCGTCTTCCAAGACCCATAAGAAAATTATCAGGCTTAATATCTCGATGCAAGAGACTCTTAGAATGTACATACTCCACTCTATTTATCTGCACAATCAGAAGTACAGCGTAAGCAACAAATGGAAGAAACTTGAAGTCATCTCTGATGGGATACAAAAACCTTCAAATGTGTGTACAACAGAATTCCATCAGTAACAAATAAAAACTGAAAAAAGTAACCCAGGAACAAGGATAGAAAATAATATATACATTGTATAGCTAAACCAAGCCAAGTGCCTACATAGGCAACAACAAGCACACAACCATGAGGTACAGTATCTTCTCATTTGGTGATGCACGTATGGATAAACAAAGAAAAGAACATAGCGGTTGAAAATGGCTGATGGTAGCAGAACCCACATGCATAACCAGAAATGAAATAGTAATTTGCTAATGAAGTGACAAGCCAGCCCAAATCCTTATGAAGAGAATTAACAAAAACACATCCATGCTTGGAAACGAGTAAATACATATTGATACATGAAGCAAAGTGAATTGAGAGGCATGTATAAATAGCTATTTTTCTGACTTCTCATTTGCTTGCTCTGCTTATCAGAAGCATGTTAAGTGAGTAGATTTGAGTTGAAAGTGTCCCCAGAAAAGGGTATTGTAAGATTGCACATGGGCAAGAAAATATCTTCGCATTGCCATAGCCATCATCTGCAGATCATCTGAGTACATCTTGGAAATTCTGCCGCCTGCATAGGACAGGCTTATGCAGATATGGGCTTATATTACCTCTTCATACAATCTACCATACAGTGTGACTCATCACATGGGTGTATTTGCCTTTGCATTTGGAAGCCTTATTTGACACTGGCAGGATTATTTTTAACCTGCATCCTTCTCCATCTACCCATTTATTGAATAGCAGCACACACAAGCTTATAAGCCTCCAATACTTGGTCACAGATACAGAGCCTAATGAGCTTGCAATGAGCTTATATCATAGTATCCTAGGCTAGGATCTAGTTATAACAATTGCAATGGGCTTATAGCATAGTCTCCTAGGCTAGGATCTAGTGCTAACAATTCCACAATATTCAGACAGCACATATCTAGCAACAATCCCATGTTAGCATGCATCTCCCCAAAAAGTGAGAACCATCTAGATGACTGAAACTTACAAAAATATTTCCATGAGAAATTCAACACTTAACTTAGGTTGCATCATCATTTGGACTCCTGCTAGAATGTTAGGTAAGTTCCGTCATATTGCAAGTAAAATTCATTGAGTGTTAGACAGGAAGCCAGAATCGCTTCAAGAACCATTTGGCCTAAAACAACCATATCATCACCAATGTATTGCCTTTTTCTATAATTTTGCCGTAGATATGGTTTATGAGGTATACCCATGTAGTTGCTGTATGGATTAAGCTTACCATCTGAAGACTGTAACCATTCATGCATTCGAACAATAAATCATCCATCTTATCTTTGACAAACTATCCTTGCAAGTGTGTTTGGATGTATCAATCTGAACATGAATCAAAACTATACATACCATTTGATCTGCAAGCATCAACACTGTCTTCAACGAGAATTTGCGACTGCAAAAGTTGAACAAATCTTCAAGGCTTGGACCAAGCAAATCTAGCACAAGCACATTATAGTCTCCTTCAACACCACACCATCGTATGTTGGGAATGCCCGCTGCAGATAGTCATCATATGGAAAAGTTCACCTCAGTCTAGAACAGAACAATAAAAACAGTTCATAGCTAATCACAGGGGGGAACATCTGAAAATTAGAACCTAATTGCGTATTTTTTCTGCATAGATTGATATGCTAGAATATCAATTACTTTTGACAAAAATCCTTACTTCCTCCTTGAAGAACCCTGTAAATCCTAGCCTCATATAATAGTTGGGGATGCTTGCTTTTGACACTCTCCTGCACAAACAGGTGAGTTTGTGTTGAGAAACCTGATCTGAGCAGTACATTCTACTATTATCTTCATGATTCCCATGGGTTTTATGAAAACAATATATCGTTACAGCAACATGTTTATGCATATATGATAGTTACTTAACATGGCTACATAAATGACATTGACTTGCCCATACTTCAAATTCAGACAATATCATGCCCAGATCTATGAGGAGATTATGAAGTCCCTCCCACGAAGAAATGCAGCACACTCATTTCTAGGACATGCTATAGATCCATTAGATCTTTTAAACTGTGATTTGTTCCCAGGCACTGCATATGTTTAAGACGTTACTTGAAGACAATCCTCCCAGAGGTAAGAGAATACCAATCAGTAACTAAGTCTTCTCTTTCCAACCATAAATTATATTCCCTGTCCCAACCTTGAATGGCAACTGAGAAGATCAAGCTGCACATCCCTTAAAAATCACACGTTTTGGCTCCTTACTATTATTTGCAGAACAAGTTTCACATTAATTCGACTCATTACAGTTCCCACATTTTTGCGTACGGAGACTATCTTTCGAATCATATTCAGAGTGATAAACTGGAATTCCCGTTTGACCTATTCCACTCGTCTCAACCATCCTTCCATTCAAAACATGTATGCACCCAATGTGCCATTGTAGACATCTTCTTAATTGTTCGGGATGTTTATGACTATTACATCAAAAATCTGTGTCAAGCGTATCAATATTCTTCCATATGATTAATCACCCCAAATCTGTCTCTCAAGCTAACGAGTAATCTTCTTTCTAAGAAAAGCTTATGTGGAGTTAGAGGACATTCAGGAAATCTTCATGTGTTTGTGTACTCTTAGAGAGAAGTTCCACTTGTAGCCAAAGGACCTTAAAGTCCGGCTGATTTGAGAACATATGTTTATTTCTATGACTAAAACCCAGGCAGCTGCATTTGCCGAAAGAATCTGCGTCCTCCAATGACACCTTATCCATAATATTATATACAATTACATATATGAAGATCTGTTGTAATTAGAGGACGTAAATAAATAGAAAAGCATCAAACCAAACTGAATGATCCCCACAAAATCTAAACTATTTCTTTGCACTAAAAATATGCAGGCCTTCTCAAAGTTGCATCAAAGCAACTGCATTCTTCGAGTAGATAAAATCCTGCAAGCGTACCTACATAATATGCATATGCAAGGATCTGTCGAAGAAATCATGAAGTCAAAGAACTCTAGAATATCTGCATTTTCCGGCAGATTATTCTTTTCGCAATATCTGAAAGAGAAACAGAGAAATGGAGCAGGTATGGAAAGCATACCAGCTTGATGGCAACATCTTCATTCGATTGAGTGTTCGTTCCTGCAAAACAAGCAGAGCGAGAAACATGAGCAAATTCCACAGAAAATATCGATATACAAATTATCACCGAAGAAATCGAAGAGACAGCAAGACTCGTTCCTTCAATATGGAGAGACAAAAGGAGAGGAATTTTATGTGCAGAAACAAATGCAATGGAACGTTTCTCTCCTTTGATATACCTTCCACTCGGACAGAAGAAAAAAGAGAAATAGATGATATGAAGAAGAGCATATGCATAAAAAGGAATAGAATTGAATTTACCTATATAGATCTCTCCGAAGGATCCACTCCCGATTTTACGACCAATTTTGAATTTCGTTCCAACTCGAGGCTCCATGATGATGATGATGACGATGATGACGATTCCGACGGCAAGGAAGAAGAAGCAGAAGAAGCAAAACAGAAAAGTAGAAGCTGTATTATAGGAAGGAGAGATGCGATGCGTTACGAGCTGTACAAAAGAAGTCTAGAGAGAGTGAAGCCGGTGTACAGATATGCTTGCGTCGGAAGGAAACGCTAATCTGCTGGGAGGGGGAGGGGGAAGGGAAGGGCTGCAGGCCGAACCCTAAAACAGGTATAGATCAGATCAGAAAACCGCGTAGGTAAAGCGAGCGAGACAAAGACCCGGGAGGAAATGGGGAGGGGGGGGGGGGGGGTGCGGGGGGGAAAAGAAACCCTAGTCAGAGGGCAGAGGATCGAAAGAAATCTTCATCAGGGAGGAGAGATCTGAAAGACCCGAAACAGAAACTGGAAGAGGAAGAGGCTAGGGAGAAGAAGAAGCAGCAGCAGCAGCCATTTCGGGGAGGCGGAGAAATCCTCTCTTGCGAGGCGTCCTTCTGTCTGTGTCTCCTTCCTTTCGTTTGAATCCTACCAAAAGATGGAGGAGGAGGAGGAGGAGGAGGAGGAGGAGGAGCAGCAGGAAGAGGAGGAAGAAGAAGAAGAAGAAGATGATGATGATGATGATGATGAGGACGATGACGACGACGAAGCACAGAGACAGGATAGAGCTTTCCTCTTCCTTTCCTCTTCCTCTTCTTCTTCTTCTTCTTCTTCTGCAGCTGCAGCAGCAGCTTCTTCCTCTTCCTCTTCTTCTTCTTCTTCTTCTTCTTCTTCTTCTTCGTCGTCGTCGTCGTCGTCGTCTTCCCCGATCTGCTGCGCGTTCCGCTTGACTTGACGGCGACGTCAAGTCTGACTGAAGGCGCCGTCAAGTCTGACTGACGGCGCCGTCCCAAGCGGTATGTGTGCATTGCAAGAGTGTGTTCACACGCCTGTGTGTGTCTGTGTACGTACGTATGTATGTACGTATGTATGCACGTATGTATGTACGTATCTATGTACGTATCTATGTACGTATGTATGTATGTATGTATGTGTGTATGCCTCTTATGTGTGTGTATTTTTTGTGGGTGTGCATAGCATGCCTTACATACACAGGCACATGCATGCAGACAACGCATGTCGGATGCCATCGTGCTCTTCGGATCGGATCGATGGATGCATCAGGCGCCTGCTTTCCAGTTTTTAGAAGCCCGATCGGGGGGACAGTAGAAGCCGAAAACTGGAGTCCCGGATCGCGATGCGCAGAGCGAATAAGCCCGGCATTCCTGCGCTAACACACCAGCGATGCGGAGAATGCGTATGTGTGCGTTCTGATGCTGCTGTCCGCAGATCCGCGAAGTAGCGAGAAAGCGGAAACAGAGGGAGAAGTCCGGAACTGTGGGGCTTCAGATCGGCGGAGGCTGTGTAAAAGCTTTTTGGTTATCCGACTGCTGCAGATGTCGTTTGCCCCGAATGGGATGGCGTGAATACAAATCTCGACGATTCTTGGGCTCGCGACTATCTGTTTTCGCGATCTGACTTTTTCTGGACTTGGCCCCCTGAGGCCACGTACCATCGCTATTAGAAACGTCTGCAAAGTCCCGAGCTCATGAATCCATGCTACAAACTGCAGAGTTGACAAAACCTTCCATGAGAAATTTGATTTTTAAGACGGAGCAAATGATATAAAATAAGCCAACTCCGGTTTCACTAGATCAAGAAAATCGACGATCCTTTGCTTACAGGAAGGATGTGATCGCAACCAGAGGGAATGAAATCGCTCCAAGAAGCTGATTATGACAAATTAACGAGATTATTAGCACTGTAGAATTACATAGCGGTTCTTATCGAAAAAGAAAATGCTTTTATGCGTTGCTGTTGTACGCCGTTTTTTCGTCATGTGTTCTAAACAGTTTAGCTGATCTTGATTTTGTATCTTCTCTTTCTTAACTAATGGAAGGGTCTTGTTCATAAAAGAAAGAAGAGGATGGATTTGGCATTTGTTTCGAATTCCGTTGGTGCTTGAAAAATCAAGCATTGTTGCATAATAATTAATAGACAGATCATGGATGAAAAGACCAGATACATTCAGATGAAAACCAAACTCCACTCTTCATCCCTAAAAAACTGCAACCAAAATCTGACCTTTGATGCCTTCAGCACAGAACCTTGCTCATCCAAGTCTGTGCATAGACAATCAAAGTGTCTAATCTTCTTTCTGCAATTTTCCAGGGCTACCCACAAGCTTCCAAAAGGTGAAGTGATCTGTAGACAAGGCTGCATAACTGAACTGATGAACCACAAGCACAATTTTAGATTTTGTGGGTGGTCACTGGTCACCCCACAGCCTTTGTAACAAAACCAATCTCCAGCATTGACAAGACTTTGCCATAGAGGTGGAAAAGATGAGTTAGCAATCACATCACTTCCATCAAAGAAAACTTTGTTTACCCACAGATTACCAAAGTAATATCAGAAACAAGGAACAAACCAGTGGGAGATGCATCTTCCAAACAGTAAATTCTACATAGACCGATAGATAAGCATTCGGAAAAAAGCCAAGAAAATAGATAGAAGTAGGATACATAACAAATTACTTTCCTCACCAACTACTTGGAGATACTCGTGATCATTGACGAGTCACATCCCACAATCACATTTCCTATGCATCATGCCCAGCCATTTCTGCTGGGTCTAAGAGATGCATGTCCCTTCATGTAAGCGGTGCCCAAAATTTATTCCTTGGGTGTAGCACGAACAATTGCACACAATTTATTCATGTTTGCAAACTTGAAACGACACAAAAAAGTAGCGGGCACTTTAGTCCTGGATTGTCGTTACTTTGATTACGATGAGATCGATTACTTGGAACCAAATTTCGCATTGATGTTTTAGATCTCTACCATAGTGAGCCCAAATGAGAGCTCTTCAGCAAATACTGCCCAGAAAAAGTGCAAAGCCGCAAATGGCATCCGCAGGCTGGGTCAATACAATGATTATCCTCAAAACTGTTCCTCAACCTGTCCGTCTCTTTTTGTTCCTTGTCAGGCTGGATCTTCTGCTAATATCCTCTTTCCTCTTCCTCTGAGACACAATTTTGTCTGCCATGCCATTACCCGTGTAATTCTTTCCTGATGCTTTCTTTCCCTTCGCTTCAAATCCCCTGTTATCATTGCTACTTGACCTTTTTCTTTTGGCCTTCATTTCCACCGCCTTCAATCCAATTCTTTTACTTGACGATGGCTTTTGAGTTCTATTACTGCTTAGAAATTCTGAAATACAGGACCAATGCAGAAGCATAAATTGAGAAACCAAAACCACCATGATACAACAAAATTTTCAGTCTCACTAAATTAGGTTCATTAACCTGCATCAGGCTCTTGTCCAGTTTCTTGTTTGTACCAGTAAGCATCATCCTTCTCATCCTCTGGATCCTCCGCTGCAGTATTGCTAGCATGATTTTCGTAAATCCTTCTCTGCTTCTTCTTTTGAGCTTGTTTCAATAGCCTGTGGGTAGTATTTTAGAGGCACAGCAATTACGATAAAAACTTTCTTCGGACAAGGTGAAAGCATGGCTTACTCTTTTCTCTTGACATTCGCTTCTTGCTCTGCTCGCCGTTGCTTCCGCAGCTCCTCTTTATGCTCCTTACTTTCTCTCAATTCAGCGATCTCCTCTGGGCTCTTTTTTACTAAAAACAATGACCCCTTCAAGACTTGATTATTGTAGTATTTACGTAATTCCTTGATAGACTTTAATTTCTTTATTAGACCTACCTAATGAAACAAGGTAAAATATTTTCTCCCCTATAATATTAGCTGTAATCATTTGTTCATATTCAGGACAAATGACTGAATTTCAGCCTGTGCTTTTAAAAGCGATTCAAGAAGTAATGATATGGTCCAAATTAATCACAATTTAGACATAAAGATAGTAGTACATAATAATTAAAAAAAAACTTACTGTATTCATGAAAAATAATAGCACCCGAGCACAGACCCTCCTCAACCTTCACAAGCTGCAGGGTCATACGTGGGCCAATCTCTTGGAGTTTTACAGCACATTTTTGAGAATGTCGATTTATTCGCCCAACATCACTAGCCAACCGAACAGTTGAAGCTTCATCTTCTGCCTCACTTTCTGATCCATATCCTGCCCTAAACAAGGTCCAAAACTGGTTTAGGACGGGTTGACAAGTGCGCCAGCACATGATGAACCAATTGCTTAAAGACAGTGGAAATGCTTCTTGAACAAGTGATGAGAAAAAAAGCTTGTTACATTTGAAACTTTGATGAGCCTCCAACTTGTTAGAAGTGAAAAATAAGAAATCGAATAGAACAAAAGATAGAGTCGTATCTTCAGTTTTGTCGAGAAACACCAAATATGGTGTACAGTTTACAAGTGTACAAAGTATGTAATCTACTTCCTCCAGATACTGCATACTAAACATAGTATTGCCTTAAGTACACATTGTATGAAATCCACTGCCTCCTTTCTATGTTATACTTGTTTTGAACTTTCTACTCGTTTTTTGTTGTATAGAAGTGATGTAATCCCATGGATATAGGAGACATTTTCTGAGGAAATCCAGCAGATGCAACCTAAAAACATCTATATGTGAATTCTTCCCAAGAGTGTGCAATGTTTTGTCGATGTATGCCTTCCAGCAAGCGTGTCAATTTTAGAAATGTTCCAACTAGTGTTATAATCATTCCTATTCCTTTAATGAACCCATTTCAGATATATGATACATTCATTTGCTACAGGTAGGTGGCTTCAGAAAAAAGTTACTATTCAAATGTTTAATGTGATTGAATCAAGTTACATACTTTGTAACAAAATCGCTGACATCGTTGAAACTCCTCAAGTCAGGAATTTTGCGATTCTGGACCAATTTTCTCAGGGGTCGTGATACCCCTGAAGGTTGAAGATTAATCGAGTAGTGCCGAAACTCAATGAGCTTTGTCTCCTTATTATAACTCAGAAGAACAACCCGTTGGCATGTTGCTAACTTGACCTGTCAGAACAAGATAAGGTTTCAATGAGCACACTAAGATAAGGTTTCAATGAGCACAAAGGTATCAATGCAGATAAATAGCTTGTAGAAACAAGCTTTTTGCTGAAAAACTGAAGCTATCAGCTTCTACTAGCTACCTAGCTGAACAAACCTTCCAGAAAAGGAAATTTTAACAAGAATCTGTAAATCAGAGTTATAAGTTAATGATAGTTAGCTAGTAACCAAGCCTTCTGGAGCATATATCAGAACCAGAAGCTATAGTGATTAGCTTGTAAAACTAGAACAGAACACATGAGTTCGTCGTAAATTTGTGAACAAGGCTTTCCATAGGAAAATATGGAGATTGCACACAACTTACAGTGTTGACATTGATAGCTGGAAAAATATTTTGGAACATGGTAGTTGTGAGTTTGAGATGTTCTTCTTCTCCACCAAAACCAGCCAAAACTATCTGCAACAAGCTATTTCTTCAATACACGTGTATACATATACCAAAACAGAGATCATTGGAACTGTTCACATATCTTACCAATGGAGAATTCTTATAAAGGCCAACAGGATCTCGTGGTCGTATCTGAGCTCTTGCGATATCTGAATCTAATGAATAAGAATGAATTTTGAAGGTCAAGGTTGGTCCTCGAGGACATCGAGCTAGCCTGAGATATGAGGATTTTTCTGTATGCGACAAAATGAGGAAATGCGATACTCCGAGCAGGCCAGCAACATGTATAAAATCCTTCACAGAGTTTCTTTTCTTCTCCTGTTATAATAAAAGAGAGTCATGTTTCACATGATATTTGCTCTATACATGTATCCTAATATGTAAAATACTACACACACAATACATGTACTCTACCTGCGTTTTCAAAAAGATTACGATGTCAATCCTACTTGAAATACACTTAACACACACAGAATACACCAGACACTACTAATATATCTGTAGCTTCTACTGGATGGTTCTACAAATTGGATACAACGATTTAATACAAGAATCCCGCATAAAACTTCACTAAATATCCAAAAGTAGTGCTTGATGAGCAAAATATCGTTTTTAATGAGAATATTACCTTACTGTGTAAAGATAACATAAAATCCTTGTGAAATGTATAGAATTCTTGGAATGTATAGAAACACATTGAGCAGCTTTAGATTTTGCAGTTCTAAAACGTAGAACACATGTTAGATACCCAAAACATGTTTTATAAAGATGTGTTATTTAAAGACTGTACGTGACTAAGAGAGAATATATTTATCCAGATAAAGAGAATGTATAAAAACACATTAAACCGCTTTGAAATTGGAGTTCTAAAACGTAGAATACACTTATTGAGTATTCTAAACACGTTTTATAAAGGTGCGCTATTTAAAAGCCGTACAAGTCCAAGATGGCATATATTTTTCCAGAAAGGGAATGTATAAAAACAAAATGAACAGCTTTAAAATTGCAGTTACACATGCGCGACAGAAATGTCCTTGCAACGCATGGCAAATGAAATAAACTGAATAAACGGAAGTACACAAACCCTAAATCCTAAACCTTTATAGACTTATCTATAGTAGCACATAACATACAAAGTAAACTCAATCAAGAGCAGTACACTGAACCCTAAATCGCAACCATCATACACTCAACTTTGCAGACAGGTCGCACATGAAGTAAACTGAATGACGAGCATTGTTCCTAAATCCTACGCATTCAACCCTCACTGCTGTTCAACAATATATCCTGAATTTTGACGGATATATATGCCTGGCTTCAATGATGTATGCATGTATGCTTGCGCGTGCACATAACTGTGTGTATCTGGCAGCATTACAGAAGCATTACCTTTTTCTCATTTGCAAACTCAGCACATAGATGATAACCAGGTATGAGCTAAAGCTCGGACTATTAAATTGAGAAGATTTCCACTACTTCATTGCAGAACCGGTAGGATCTGAAGCAGGTTCAGTGGCACAATGCCTACGAAAGAGGAAGCTCCAAAACACTTCTCCAATCAATCAATGCTTTACCTTGAGATGAATAGCAGTGTGCGGCTGCATGAGCTTGCGAAGATCGTGCTGGAGCTGCCGAAGAAGAGGAGGAAGCCTGCCTCTCCCGATCACGAAGCTCCGGGGAACTTTCTCGGATTCTCCTTCTACATGAAGAGGGTCCTGGGTGTGCTTCTTCTTCTGCAGAAGACAAAAAGAATCGGTCAGAGGCAGAAGCAGAAGCAGAAGCAGAAGCAGAAGCAGAAGCAGAGGCGGATGCAGAGAGAATACCCGCCGCGTGCGTCCCATAGCTCTCGATCCGACGGAGCGGTTTGGCAGGAGAGAAACCCTAGTGCCCACGAACCCTGAACCTTCAGAAACCCTAAAAAACAGAGCATCAAGAAGAAACACAGAGAAAGACATGAAAAACCCTAACTCTCAATATATTTGGCACGTGTTTGATCCATTTGACACGTGCTACAAGTTATTAGGGATGTAGGGTTTAGGGTTTAGGAATTAGGGTTTTAGGGTTTAGGAATTAGGGTTTAGGGTTTAGGAATTAGGGTTTAGGGTTTAGGAATTAGGGTTTAGGGTTTAGGAATTAGGGTTTAGGAATTAGGAATTAGGGTTCTAAGACATGCGAGTTTTACGGAAAACATAGACATCGTTCGAAACTTGCGGAGCTCAAAACCTGTTCGAAACATAGACATCATTCGAAACTTTCTCATATAGTCGTGCTGCTTAGCTTAGTTCCTCTATAGAGTCAACCTGTCGATGCGTTGATTCACCAATACTAGACCGACCACGTGGATGGCAAGATCTATCCTTTTGCCAGGTCTGATTGGCTTGTTAGTTTGATCAACACGGTCTCCATTGTGGAAGTCACAACCGATCTTGATGGTCCAGGGAGAAGGAAGTCGTCTTCTACGACTTGTACAGCGGGACGGTAGATCATTACGTTGGCGATGTCCACGTGTAGGAAATGTATGGCTAAGGAACGCCCCACCGGTATATGCCCACCAACCTCAGGCATAAGCATGAATGGCCACATCAAGCGCCTCAACAATTCCCCAAAGTGTGTTGTTGGCCCAACAGGGTTTGTAGGACCTCATTAAAATCTCTTGACAAGGGCAATTTCGGGTAGGCCTCAAGGCCAAGGTTTGGATGCCGAATCGAACCAAAAGATTGGGACAAGCCGATCGATCCTTCATCGAAGTGTCATGCATCAGTAGCGAAATGCCGCAGATGCTAGTCGATGGCAGTGTTGCCTGGAAGCAGACCCCGACGAAGATAGTCTCCCTGATCAGTTATGTAAGCAACAGGAGGGAAACTGAAGAATTCAGACTGAACAATGCCGACTGATGATATATAGCAGAGCCAGAACGTCCACCGCATGCACGCATGCATGCACATATACATGCACATGCACACATGCACACACACATACATAGAGGTGCACAAACACATGCATACGCATGCACTTACGTTTTCTTGGTGAAATAAAAAGAGGCGGAGAGAAATGCGGCGTCCTAAAAGGCATCATTAGGATGCCATAAATTGCATACCCACTTATGTATGCATGTTCGCGGCGCATGCACGCACGCCCACATACATACATGCCTACGCATTCCTACATGCATAGCCTTAGGATGCATGCATGCCATACGCATACATGCCTGATGTCCAACATGCATGCATGCGCACATGCTACACATGCATGCATGCGCACATGCTACACATGCATGCATGCCGCACGTCCACATAAGATGCGCGCACGCATCCATGCATCCACACTTGCATACGCATGCGCGCACATGCACACATCCACACCCGCATATACATACATGCGCGCACATACATACATGCACATCGATAGATGCATATGCATGCATACATAAATACAGACATGTACGCATCGATGATGCCTATGCATACATACATAAATGCTGACGCACATGCACACATACTTGGATCGATCGATGCACATGCATGCTTAGCTATATAGATCGATGCATACACATGCATGCATGCATACATACGTACATGCATATCATCTGTGTACAACAAAATAAGAAGAAACCAAAAGAATATTTCCTTAAATTGCGACTTAACAAAATTAGAATACAAATGAAAGCCTTTTTATATGGGCTTTGAACGAGTCTAAATTCCTAAGAAAATCGAACGAAAAGATATACAACAGTGGAATAAACAAATCACCTGCAAAATTGTTTTCTGTTTTGGAGAACTTATTACCTGCATTTGTGATAAATAGTATAAAATAAGGGACTCAAATAAAAAATTATAAAAACGGGAGAAAACTGAACAAGAAAACGAAGAAAAAGAAGGTAAATAAAGAGCACGGATTTTTTTGCAAAAACAAGAGATTAAAAATAGAGAACGAAATCCGGTTTTGTTAATTTATTTTATATTTCCAGAATTAAAAGATTTATCCTTTCTTTTATCGTTTACGATGTAGTTAAGAAAAAAAAGGGTCTGATTATAATTTACAACTAATGACAGGATATTTCTTGAAAAAAGAAGCGAAGGAAAATAGAAGAATTAAAAGAGAAGAAATAAATACGAATTTCCATTGAAGCGAAGTCGCCATTTCTGCTGAGATTGAAGAGGGAAAGCAAGATTGCAAGCGAGAAGAAGAAGAAGAAGAAGAACAAGAAGTGCAAGCAGCGGCAGAAGAAACAAAAGTCCTCAAGAACGGAAGCTTAATCTATTGATCTGGATATGGAGAAAGAATATGTTCGCCTTGAGGTCTTCCCCGATTCTGTGGCTGTTATCACCATTGATAACCCCCCCGTGAACTCCCTCGCGATTCCAGGTTTGCTTCTCATTCTAGAGTTGTTGTTGCTCCATGAGTCATCATACAATTCAATCAGGCTTTCTTTTGAAAGGCTAGATTTCCATCACCGTCTGGAAATTCGCAAACTTTCTTTTTGATCTTTTTTCTTTTTCGGAATGCTTGTGCTCGTCATCACTCCGTAAAAGCCGTGTATTGTGTTTGTATGTGTAGTGCGTTTTTGTGATTCCGAGAAGAAGATGTTCGTACGAGCTTAGTACGATTCTATGAGATGTAGCTCTTAATCATAGAAAGGTTTGTATAAAAGCTACAGATATACTGTGATTTCAAGACATGGAGGGCTATGGCCTGTAAGAATTTTAAGATTAAAAATAAACAACCTTTCATTTATAGTCATTGTCACAATTATGATCGATGTAATTATAAAATTGTGGACGTATCTCTCAATCTGTTGAACAGTTCAAAGCATATACGGGGTTAAGACTAGACTTTTTTATGCTCACATATTTTTATTAACTATTACTTTTGTGTCAGTCACGGAAATATATCATTTAAGGAGAATTAGATTTTACCATCTCCCTTTGTCATTGGTGTGAGGGCATAAAAACCTCAGACGTTCATAAGACAGAATTGTGCATCTTAGATACAAGAAACTGAATTATATATCCTACTACTGTTGAAAATGACATGAATATGAATATTGGAGATACGAGTCTTTGAAAACAAAGAAGCATAGTAGATGCTGTAGAAATGTCAGAAAGTGTAAACCCTGAAAATCAGGGTTGTAGCATTTAGATTTTGAGCAAATAATGGATTGTATCGAACATAAGTTGCCATAATATATATTGTGCATGGTTTTCATGAAGTCTTTAAGCATACAGTGAATTGGAGTGGTTGAAATTTCCTGATGGGAACCTTCAATGTCCTTTTTTTTCTTGCAGTTTTCTGGGGTCTGAAACAAAGATATGAGGAAGCCATGGGAAGGGATGATGTCAAAGCTATTGTTCTTACAGGTGCAAATGTGTGTTGATATAAAAATGTTCTTCATCTGGATGTGGTGAAGCATTTCTGTAGTATGACTCATCAGACATATATAGTTTATATGAAAATTCAAAATGCCTTATTATTGTCAATTCAATACAGGTGCTAATGGTAAGTTCTCAGGAGGATTCGACATCATGAACATAAAAGGGACACAGAATAGTGGTAGGTTTTTATTCGCTTGTTATCTTGATTGGTCAATAGAAATTTGTCAACTAGGAGTATAGCGTCTTATTTTTACAATATCTGTCATTGTTACAGGTGATACTTCAACGATTTCATCATATGTCTCCATCGATCTTCAGACAAAACTGATGGAAGGTGGAAGAAGAATCTTCTTTTACTGCTTTTGAATAATCATGACCTTTCAGCGGTATTTTCTACACGTTTAATGCTCAACTAGTCCCAAGAGTCATTTTCTTCGACTCAATGCGCTCACACATAAATGATAAAAATGGATATATAATGTTCAGTGGTCCTCAAATGATGGAGATGTTTCTGTTTGATCCATGGATGGCAAGCATATACATTTAAATAAATAGGTGTTCAATTTTTTCACATATTTAGCCATTTTTGTTCGTGTTTTCAGGTGGGAAAAAACCGTCGGTTGCTGCCATTGAAGGGTTGGCTCTTGGTGGAGGTCTAGAACTGACTATGGTATGTTGGGATAAGATTGTGAAGTGATGCGAGATTCTGATACAAAACTAGATCTTAATATTTGCAGCTCCTTTTAAATAATATGATACTCCCTGGATAGTTAAAGATTCCGTTTTTAATAGCATCATGTAAAAATCACCATGTTTTCATGCAGTCTTGTCATGCAAGGATTGCGTCACCAAAGTCCCAGCTTGGGCTACCTGAACTTCAGTTAGGCGTTATTCCAGGAGCTGGAGGTAATATTTTTCTGTTCACATTAGGAGCATGGCAAGAGATCTGTCTGAGGTGCTTTATGTTTTTGTTGCTATTAGGCACTCAACGCCTGCCTAGACTTGTGGGCTTATCAAAAGCGATTGAGATGATGCTGGTAACTCTAGTTTTAATTTGTTCCATTATAATGACTTGGAGGTTTTTCCATCCAATATAACTTGTTAATTTCTGTGCCTCGCAGACATCAAAGCCTGTCAATGCGGAAGATGCGTTGGAGTTGGGACTTGTAGATGCTGTTGTGCCAGCGACAGAGCTTCTTTCTGTAGCCAGGCAGTGGGCATTGGAAATTGCTCACTTTCAAAAACCTCGGATAGCCTCTCTTCACAGAACAGATAGACTTGAACCCCTTTCAGAGGCACGAGAAATCTTGAAGTTTGCAAGAGAACAAACAAAGCAAAGAGCTCCAAATCTTCGCCATCCCTTAGTGTGCCTTGATGTGGTAGAGGAGGGAATTATTTCAGGAGGTTTTGCAGGACTCATTAAGGTGTATTTCCATGACTTGAAATAATGAGGCTTGTACTGCACACTTACTTAGGGTGTTTGACATCCCTTCTCACAGCAGAGCTAAGCATTTTTATGTTGATTATAAATGGAACTTTATAAACAGGAAGCAGAGGGGTTTGCGGAGTGCATTGCTTTAGACACCTCGAAATCGTTGGTCCATGTGTTTTTTGCTCAAAGAGCAACTGCAAAAGTAAGGGAATCTTATCAATCCATTATGTATCACCTATGTTGAAGGCGAGTTGCTTTTGCTTTTGGTTGAAAGATTGGCTGTTTAATTGCAATTCAGATTCCAGGCATCACGGACTTAGGATTAAAGCCAAGACCTCCTAAGAAAGTAGGTGTCATTGGTGGTGGTCTTATGGGATCAGGAATAGCAACTGCTTGCATATTGAGCGGCATTGAAGTGGTGTTGAAGGAGATCAATGCAGATTTCCTGCAAGCTGGCATTGGGAGAATCAAAGGTATGAATTCTAGGTGCTAAAGTGAGTTGTAAGCTTTGTTTTAAGATTATGCTCTTTGTGGGGGGAGAAAGAAATGCTGATTGATTGCTTGTGCAGATAATGTCCAAAGCAGGGTCAAAAAAGGGAAAATGTCAAAGGAGAAGTCTGAAATGACTCTTGGTCTTGTAAAAGGCGTGTTAAGCTATGACGACTTTAGAGACGTGGACATTGTCATTGAGGTAAATCTGACAGGCATAGCATACTTGGAGCACGATCAATCGACAAGAACATCCTATGAAATCTGTTGTTGACACTTAAATTGCTTTTACAGGCTGTTATAGAGAAGTTGGCTTTGAAACAACAAATCCTAGCTGACCTTGAAAAGGCATGTCCGTCGACATGTGTCCTAGCATCGAATACCTCAACCATTGATCTCAACTTGATTGCTCAGAATCTGAAAGCCAAATATCGAGTTGCAGGAGCACACTTCTTCAGGTAATTGGATCGTTCACTAGAATAAACTGTGCATTTCACAAAAGAAAAAGTTGGCATTTCTATGGTTATTGAAGGAACTGATTTTGTAGTTTGTTTTATTGTTTCCTTCTCCGACAGCCCGGCACATGTTATGCCATTATTTGAGATTATCAGGACAAACAACACTTCACCACAAGTACTGGTTGATCTCCTGGAATTTGGAAAAAGGATAAGGAAAGTTCCAGTTGTTGTAGGCAACTGTCCTGGCTTTGCTGTTAACCGGACTTTCTTCCCATACACACAAGCGTCACTGATGTTAGTAGACCTTGGTGTGGATGTTTATCGCGTAGATCGTATCATCGCAGCGTTCGGCATGCCAATGGGCCCATTTAGGTGGGATTTTTAGTTCAATAGTTCTCAAAGAAGTTTATGGAAGGAGTGTGACTTTTACCTGGAATGTGATTGTTCTCTGCTCTTGTTCACTGGTTTTACAGGTTGGCAGATCTTGTGGGATTTGAAGTTGGCGTGGCATCTGGGCTGACATTCATTGAAGCTTTTCCTGATCGCGTGTACAAGTCGATGCTTTTCCCCTTCCTTATGGAGGACAAGCGTCTTGGTTAGTATATAAATTTATGAAGCTTTTCCTGATCGTGTGTACAAATTGATGCTTTTCCCCTTGCTTATGGAGGACAGCCTGATGCAACGTGCTCATTTGAACATATTGTGTATGTCTGCCCCTCAGGTGAGAAGACCAAGAAGGGATTTTATTTGTATGATGAAAAACGGAAAGCCAAACCAGATCCAGAGCTACAGAAATATCTTCAAAAATCCCGGGAATTTTCTGATATTATGCCAAATAAGAAGGTTAGCAATATTTTTTTTCCTTGAAGAAGAGTAAATTATGTTTGCTTTTCTAATCTTAAAGAGCTGTTGACTTGGTTATACACTTCCTTCATTTTTGCAGCCAATTGTCATCTCTGATGAAGAAATTGTCGAGTTGATACTCTTTCCTGTTGTTAACGAGGCGTGTCGTGTCCTCGAGGAAGGAGTAGTTTCCAAGGCATCTGATTTGGATATCGCTTCTGTTATGGGAATGGGGTTTCCACCATATAGGTATTTTTGCTTGATACTAGTAATTGTGGTTAGGTTTTGTCAGAAATCCGAACATACTTGGATTCCACTAGCATGGTTATTTATCTTTGATATTTTGAAAGAGGGCCAGATGTCTTTATCTTTGTTTGTTTTATGCCGCTGATTAGTTTAATCTTTTCACAGGGGTGGTGTCGTCTTCTGGGGTGATTTGGTAGGTGCAAAGCATATCGCATCCAAATTGAACAGCTTAGCTACCGCATATGGCAATTTCTTTAAGCCATGTGCATGGTTAGAGCATTGTGCTGCCAGAGGCTTGAAGCTGTCATCACCTATCCAAAATGGGGCCAAATCTAGGTTGTAAGAGCTCTACAGTTATTTTATCTGCAGTATAATAGCATTAGGAGTTTGTTCAGGGTCCTTGGTCAGATCAGGTGGTTATTGGTTTCAATCTTTACAATAAACCCGTTAGAAAAGATAAGGCAGGGCAAATAAATAACAGGTCTAAAGATTCGAGAGAAAGAGAGAGCCTCGGTGGTGCATCTTTTATAGAAATGAAATCAGGTCTTCCTTTTTGCCGAGGGTAAAGAAGGATAAGACTCGAGAAAGTTGTTTCTTTATGCTCAGGTATTGAAACTCAAAATGTTTAAAAGGGAAATCGGATTCGGTCCTTGGTATAATTGTCGCCTGATATTGTCAAAGCTTTTCGTTATTGCATGTCATCTTGCAAGTTCAAAGCCTTCGCCACGAGTCTGGGATTCTTGACCTTCGAGCTCTAATAAGCTTGAAAGCCGTAGACCCTTTCAAAGTGGTGAAGTGGCTGATCCTTAATAGATAGCTTCTTTCTCATTTAAACTTCTTATGATTGGGACTCAAATCCCTCTGTTGAAATTTTTTTTTATATTATAGCATGCTCTATTATGGTTAATGTCTATTCATTCCATGATGTTTATCGGTATGAACTCCAGCTCCAAACTCGTGATACCAGTTGTTATGGGCAATTGATTTGTCTGATCTCTGACTACAAGAAGCATGTGTATTGTGTAGACATATGCTTCAGCATGGATTACGATATAGATGGTCATACAAGAATATCGGATATCCCTTTTGGATGAAGATTCCATAGACACTATTCGGATCGATTACACTTGATCCGCAAAGATTACGAAAATCTTATAGTGGAGTATACTTAAAGCTGCAATAATACATTCCTTACATACCGTCGTACTTCATGGCTCTTCCATTCAGCACATTTGTTTATGTGAAGTTCCATTCTTGATCTCTTACACATGCTTGATTTCAGTCGATCTAGTTTGACAAGCATGCAAACATTGCATTCTAGAGTGGTAAGAGCGCTGATTGCTCAATCCTAAACAAGAGCCTTGGCTCAGGCGTGGAGGGCAAAGTGCGAGTCATGGCCAAAGCTCAAGCCCCAGATAGATACTAGGATAAAAATGCTGAGGAGTTGAGGAGAACTAGAGACAGAGCAACTCAAGCTCAAGGCATCAGAGCCCAGATCATAAAAATCTGTAGAACGTCGAAGTGCGTAAGATCAGATCCCAGAGTTTCCCGGAGCTAGATTACTCGAGATCAGCCAGTTTTAGTGCAGGTAACGGAATGAGGCGCGAGTTACACAAGCTCGGAGGCAATCTCCATATAGTACAGATCCATATCCATATCTAGAGTTTTCTTTGGTGAAGCCAGATTTAAGGTAACGTATGAAAGCATTCACCATCGCCACTAGTGTCATCATCATCACCACCAACCATCACCATCGCCACCACCGCAACTATAGTCTTCGCTATCATCACCATCATCACCATCATCACCATCACCATCATTACCATCACCATCATCACCATCACCATCATCACCATCACCATCATCACCAGCACCATCATCTTCATCACCATCACCACCACCGCCATCATCTTCATCTTCATCACCACCAGCACCACCATCTTCACCACCATCATCATCATCTTCACCACCATCATCTTCAGCTTCATCGTCATCTTCACCAACACCACCACCATCACCGCCATCACCATCACCACCATCGCAATGATCATCAACATCTTCACCACCATCACCATAATCGACGTCACCACCATCAGTACCATCATCAGCATCAGCATCACTGCCATCACCATCATCAGTACCATCATCAGTATCGTCATCGCCGTCATCACCTTCATCATCACCACCACCATCATCTAAATCTCAATCTCCCCAAGTGTACCATCATCATCTTCAACACCATCATCATCATCTTCAACACTATCATCACCATCATCATCACCATCATCATCACCACCATCATCACCATCATCACCATTATCATCACCACCACCACCATCATCATCTAAATCTCAATCTCCCCAAGTGTACCACCATCATAACCATCATCATCATAATCATGATCATCACCATCATCATCACCACCACCACCACAATCATCACCATCATCACCATCATCATCACCACCACAACCACCACAATCATCACCACCATCACCATCATCACCACCACCACCACCACCACCACCACCACCATCATCATCATCTTCATCATCTTCATCTTCATCATCTTCATCTTCATCATCATCTACAATTCCTATCCCCACATATCTCAATCTCCCTCCCCTTCTCTCTCTCTCTCTCTCTCTCTCTCTCTGGCTCTCCACTCTGTGCAGGCGAAGGAAGAATTCCCGATCTCCGCAAAGAAAATCATGAAACGCAGGCGACCCACTCCCGCTTCTCCTCTGCATTAGGTCCCCCCCTCCCTCATCCAAACCCAATCCGACAACACAATTTGCTTCTTCATCCCCGCGATCTCCTCTCCGATTCATGTTTGATCCCTCTTCCAATCTCTATATTCCACCCCCTACGCTCCCGCGCATCGCTTCCCATGGCTTCCCCGGCTGCAAAGTTTTGTGCCCCCGTTTCTTGCTCCATCTGCTTCGACCCCGTTTCTGAAGATGCAGGGGACCGGTCCATCGCAAAGCTGAAATGTGGCCATTTCTTCCATCTCGGTAAGCGTCCTGCTCTTGTTCTTCTTCCCTTTCTTCCGATCAGTTTTCCGCTCGTAATCTCATCACAGGAAGTACCTTCTTTTCCTCCTCCTTCTTGTCATACGTTCTGTACGGATTTGTTTTCCGATCGCTCAGAAATTTAAGTGCTTTGAGTTGCGGCCAATCGGTTGGCTTCATTCTGTGGGGATCGATTTCTATAATCATGGACTACCTGATAAATTCCCCTTTATCCATTTCTGAGGTTCTAACTTCTGATCTCAAGAAAAGTTTTTGAAATGGAATTACCACCCTTACAGGTGCCGGCAAAGAACGATTTTGTTTCTCTTGCCCTTTTGGTAGATTTCTACTCAGAACTCGTTTCCTTATCTTGTGGATTTATTTGGATGTGGTTCTTTTCATGTTTTGGTGGATTTTACAAAGCGAACTCGTTTCCTCGGTTCGTAAAGATCTGACTCCGAGTTATTTCCTCATTTGGTGGAATGAAGCTTACTTTCTCATTCTCTGGATTTTGGTTTCCTGTAGAAATTTTGTTCTTGTAGAAATTTAGTTATGGGAGGCCGAATGGACTCCAACATTTTTCTGGTTATTTTACAAAGAACATGAGATTAGAGGATGGTTTTTGGTGATCAGTTCTTAAGAGACTTGTTGCCATGAGCCAATCACGATTCTCTATATTTGATATGAGGTAATCATCGGAAGCTTTAGGTCAATGAGAATCACATTCTCTTTTGTTGTGCTGTTTATCCATGTTACTGTAGGTGCCTGGGTAGGCTTTCTGTTGTTGATCATTAAACATATTCATTATATCTACCTTGTCAATTTTTATGGTATGGGCACGGATATTGAACAAAACATACAACGAGGACCATGTAAAGACAGATAATAAGCACTTGTAGATTAATTTGTTCTCATTGAATATTGTAGTGAGAACTTGACTATGATTAACTGTATGCCTCTCGAATGCACAAGAAGAATGACATTACGATGAACTTTGGTATAACTTGAAGGATGCTCAGTTGGGAATATTGGGATGATGAATGATAAACTGGAAGGGAAGGATCTCATGGGCATCTGGCGAAATAGGGCAAAAAATTGGTATTTTGGAGCCTTTCCTGTATCATTTGCATGGACATGAACCTGTGCAGATGTGGTCGAGGGTTAGTTTCATGATTCTCTTAGATAAAATCCGGGCCTCTATCATCACAGAAGCCTCTAAAGTTCTAATTAATGATCTGGGAAAATATGTTCTTTGATGTCTAGGTGCTTTGATATTACTTCTTTGATGGTTAGATATTTGTGTTCAACTTCAGACTGTATTGGATCTGCGTTCAATGCGAAAGGTGGGATGCAATGTCCAAATTGTCGGCATGTGGAGCAAGGACAGTGGCTATATGCAAGCGGCTGTTTCCTACCTGAGGATTTTGTTGATGACCTTACCATTGATGAGGATGTAGCCTATATTGGAGCTACTAACTTGGTAAGCATAAATCCAGAGTAACTGTTCAGTTGATATTTTTAGAATTCTGGAAAGCGAAATTGAGATCAGGCATTCTTGAATCCACAGGGCTAGATATTCTGTTGCCGTGTGGAAATGTGTTTGGCTGCTTTTTGTAATTTAAATTCATTTTCCAGGCATCTAATTCCTTAAGAAACGATTGTATCTGATTTCATGAACCGCATGAGAAAGTCTCATGTACTTTGTGTTTCCTTGCAGCAATTTTCGCATACGCCATGGTGTCCTCATCAAGGATCTTATTTCTCGTTTAGCTTCGAGTAAGCATCCCTTTCTTGTCGATTTGATTTCTTTTCTCATGGAAATTAAGAAAAGGATACAATAATGATAAATCATTTTCCTCGAAATTTATCTGCAGAGGATCCGACAATCCTAGCCATAGCTGTAAGTAACTGTATGACCCTAGACTGGTATTCTCTGTTTGTTGGCCTCTTTCCATGTATATGCAAGAATCCCGTTTCTGAATGTTATTTCTCGGATCATAACTACAGATATTGAACCAGTGGTTAACATGAGAGTTGGATCACAAGTATCAGCTGTAGGGGCACCTATCTGCCCATATCTTGCTACTCATGGTCTATCTGTAGGAGTGCCATCGCCCCAAATGGAGGGCTTACATGTTGGTCATCATCAGCCCAGCAGGTTTTCAAGACGGCGAGTTGGCGGTTATTATTCAACCTCGCAAAGAAATTTTGGACCACATCAAACTTCCGCAAGTCCATCTAGCAGTATGGCAATGACATATGAAGGAACCTCTCGGAGTGTTGGTACTGGTAGTTTTCCACGTTCAAACAGCAGCTTGCAACATAATGTCGGATTCTTAGTCCCGAATCCACCATCTACACAAGCAGGGTAAGAGCGTACATATGATGAAAAAGTAATTTTCTTTCATCGGTTGTTGGATTTTGGTGTTCTTATGTCCCTTTGCTTCCGCATGAGTGATTGCAGAGTGATAATCTGATAGCGAGAAATTGGACTCCCAGAATTTGAGATGACCCTTATTTGTTGGGAAGGTGTCAGGAGTTCCAAAGAAAAAAAAAAACTTACATTCATGTGTGGCTAAATGTGATAGACATGATAAGAGGTTGGACATCTAATGCACCGTTAATTAGAGATTCGGGATAAGTCTAATTAAGTAAGACACCCATCATCAAAGATTAGTGAGAGTATTACTCTGGTCGGTCTTGCAGTTGAGGGCATTGTTAAGGTTTTACAGTTTGTGATGATTCTTTTTCGTGTTTCTTTTGCCAGGCTGAATCAAGTATCAAACCGGAGTAACGGAGCACTGACGCTTGGCCACTTGTCAATACATGTACGCAGTGGTCACCCCATGAATACAGCTTCCAACAACAGTTACATGGGAAATGGGTGGACAGGGCAAAACGAAATGATAGTAACTTCCCATAGAAGCCATCAAATTCCGTCTACAAGTGGAGGATGGACGAATGAACCAGTTCATCCCTTCACTCCCATCGTTGGGTCAGCACAATTGTCAAATCCAGTTGTTGGACCTAATGGAATGTTTACACCTCAGTCTTCCTCAAGTCAGTGGTGGGGCTGGGTTCCACATGCGAATCAAAGAGTTATTGCCAGTGGTGCGCCAAATGCCTACCAAGCCGAAAGGCAAAATTTCAATTCTGGTCTGTTTCCAAGGCTGAGACCCCACTCCAGCAATCGGATTTACTGACAAACCCCGCCCCCCCTCTGAACGAACCATGTACATGGATGGGTATTTTCTAAGTTCAGTTGAGGTACCGAATATTAACTCACTGGAATTATTTTGAAAATAACGCCGTTATTGGCTTTGTGAGTGGGTAAATAGAGGAAAATCAACAAAAGCCATGCAAGCGCAGAAAGCTGCTAGATAGCAAAATTCTAAGGGTATTCTGTGGATTATAACATTTTCATCATATATTGTTCAAAGGATGGTATTTTGGATAATACTGTAAACCTTCCTAGGGGTGACCTCGTTGGTAAGAATTAAATTTATTCCATGGATATGCATGTTAAATGCTTGCTGAGGTACTCTCTTCATGGACTGTAAATAAGTTTCAGACTAACCAATGATGTGGAAGCATTGTTTCATAATGGGTGTGTCTTGTGTACAATCCAAGCTGTTTTGATTTCATCATATAATATCTGCATTTGAATGCTTTACACTGCACAATGAAAACATGTAACTGAAGTTCATTTTCAACTGTTTCAGCTTCAATATTAGTTGCGTTGGGTTCCTAACCGCTGTAAGAAGTAGCTGGAATATCTTACGGGTGTATCTCTCTGGGTTGGTATGCCATCCTATGATGTGAACTTTTCTTTTTATGCTGGGTGTGTTTTGAATGAGATTCAAGCCACTTTGTTGATATATCTGAAATGAGTGCAATTGTTTCACCCTGCCCAATGGGAATGATAAACTGAGGCTCACTTAAGTTCTGTTTCTGCTTGTTATTTGTTGGCATTCTAGAAATCCTTATGGAGCTATATACTTCAGAGAGACATCCTGTGCATACTTTTATGATTCGAGCACAATCCAAGTTCTATACTGTTAATTTTCCAGAAAATTCTTGATTTTTTCTGTTTCAGGTTTACTGAAGCATCTAGGCTCGTATACACTTTGTATCTGCAAATGATCGTTCCACCTTCTAGTTCAGGATACTAACATTGTGATCCGTTCTGATTTCCTTCCTCTCCACATTCATGAATTTTTCAAAAAAAATTTGTCTTGATTCATCATAGCATCCCATATGAATGCATTGTTCTGTGGAATATGACCCTATATACAACATATGGATTCTCGCTGCTATGAACAGTCATTCCGGTTTCAGTGAATACATTTTCAAGGATGTTAGTAGTGGTAAAAACCTCGTTCAGGACATAGCTCTCCCGCAAACCAGCACAACACTGGCTTTTTGATGAAAAGGCAGGTATTATACAGAAGCTTTGAAGGAGAACTCCAAAGAAAAGCATGCATCCAGCTTCGGCGAAAATGAAAGAAAAATCTATGTAGCATTACAGAAGGTTTAGTTAGATCTTCTCTGCAACCTTCCCGAAGGCATATGCAAGCCTCCCCAGCACATGCATGAGGCTATCAGTATGTTCTTTATGTTGTGCCCTGTCGAGATGACAGTTGAGATTTTGAGAATCTATGTGAGAGCTCAGGATCCTGTTACTGCTTTCCAACAGCGAACACAGTTCCTTGCCGAATATTTCACCATCTTCACTATATGGTTTCTTTCTTTTCTTCTTTCTACCTGGCAACATATCAGGTTCTTCGATGAAGCGTTCCTCGCATCCATTCAAGGAAAATCTTTCTCCGAAAAGCTCATCCTCAAAATTATCTACACAAGCAACGGGTAGAACTGAGAAAAACCCATCTAGAATTTTCACTTATCTACACAAGCAACAGGTAGAACTGAGGAAAACCCATCTAGAAATATCGTGGTGCATTCAAAGAACATGTTCCATCCAAAGAAAACTAAGATCTGTCGACAGAAACTATGATTTATGAATGCAGCCAAAAGTCTAAATTGATTTGATGCATCTGAAATGAAATACATACTAGATTTCTCTGTGCACATAACACATATGCATATTCCCAAGAAAGCAAATCAATGCATATCAAACCCACATATCTTTGGCACAAGATTTCGCTTCTTAACAGAAAACGGAAAGAAAGAATGCAGTATCCCCCGTACTTATCGAACAGAAATTCCATAAATCCTAAACCCTAATGCTTCAATGCACCAGGCCAGAGACATACCTTCCGGTGAAGCAAGGCTTTCAATCGTGGGAGGGGGATCATTGTCTCTCTCGCCATTGCAATGATGGTCAACAGAAAGATCATGCCCTGTGATATTCTGTTCCAGAAGATTCTCCTTGGGAGCATCAAAGAGCAACATCGGGCGATCGACATCCGGAAAAGCTCCATCATCACAGACGTCTCGACCGCTATCGAAGATGGTTCCAGGATCTGGGGAGATCCGATGACTGTCTACACCAGCACTGGCTCCGAGGGATCTATCGAGGGAATCAAACACCTCGTGATCGAAACAGCCTGGGAGCTTAAGTTCTTTCCGAGCATCATGGCTCATGATCCAGAAGGATTGCTTACCCTTCAGCGATTGCCAGTCGCGGATCCTCCTGTAATCGGCGGAGAGATTGCACCAGCGCTTGCGGCATTGGGCGGCGGAGCGAGAGGCGCCCATCTGGCCGCAGTAGTGGGCGATGGACAACCACTTCGATTCGCTGTTCATCAACCGGGGGGTGCTCTCGATCCCCTTCTCTCGCTCCTCTCGCGCCCTCGACCATTTCTCTTCCTCGATCCGCTTCGCCTCGATGAGGATCAGCGTTTCATCGCGGGACCAGCGTGGATATCTTCCTCCAGCTCGGGCTCCATTGGCATTCCGATTCCCACTGTTCCCGTTCCCATTCCCACGGCGATGGTTCCTTGCGCTTGCTTCTTCAGCCAACAATGGGTTACGACAGGGCACCTGGGATGTTCCTCCTCCTCCTCCTGCCGTTCCTCCCGCTCCTCCCGCTCCTCCCGCTCCTCCTCCTTCTTCGTCTTCGTCTTCTTCCGGACTCATGAGATGCATGTCATCATCACCGGAGACCGTCTCCATCTCCACCTCCATCTCCATGGCCGGCATCATCGGTGCGGGGATGAGAAGCGCGCAGGCAGGCAGGCATTCGCGGTGGAGCCCAACTCCATCCCACTGCGGATTAAATCGGATCCAAGCGAAGAATTGCAGAGATCATGGAGGAGTTCTGAAGATCTGTCCGCGTTTTTCAGATTGCAGAGAAGAGAGGAATCCATGGCAGAAACCCTAATGTCCAGAGAAGAAGAAGAAGAAGGAGGAGGAGGAGGAGGGTTTTTGGTATTTCCCAAAATACCCCTGGGATTTCAAAACCTCCTCTTCCCAGCTTCTTCTGCAAACACAAGTAGAACACAAAAAAAGGGGGAGTAAATAAAAGTGCAAGAAGAGCTCACTGCAATGTTTTGGAGTATTTTAGATGTTCTCAACGTTTGCGATACTGATGAAATATTCTGGAATGCTGTGGATTGTCCTCGACTGTTCCGAATATTTCATATCAAACATTCGTACGAGTTTGCGTTAGATTTGTTATCGTAGCGGCCGAAGGTCTGATAGGTGTATCAAGAAGTCGTGGGTGCGGGGGGGGGGGGTTCCAAATCTTTGGATGACATTAGCCATAGAGTGCCAGATTTAATGTATACCTCTATGACTGTTTAATGTAAGGTATTTAGAATAGTCGAGAACGTTCTACAACGTTCCGGAGTATTTTTAAAGTATTTTGAAAATTCGTAATACTTACGATAATAACAAAGTATTCTAAAATGTTGTAGAATGTTCTTGATTATTCTATACATCTTTTACTAAGCATTCATATAAGTTTACGATAAATCTGCCCCATGGAAAGAAATAAATGGTGGAAAAATGGAATCCGAGCATTGAATAGGGTTTTTATCACGTCATCGACAAGGAACAGAAAGTGGGAAGGTTGCTTTGTAATTAAGATATTAAAGGCATGGGAAGACGTCCGACAAGGCTTAGTCTTGCTTTCCCTGTAATCAAAGGAATATTTCGAAACATTGCAGAATGTTCTCGACTATTCCAAATATCTTCTACTAAGCATTCATATAAGTTCATGATGAAAGATGGAACAAGAAGAATAGATTGATATGTCGTCGGCTCACATTTAAATGCCTTTTGACATGGGCTAAGGAAGCTACTATTGTTTATATTATTCTAAGATCTTATAGAACCTTCTAGAAATTTCCAAAACTTCTCAGATGCATTTGACTTGAGATGCCTTTGACATGGATGGGGTAAGGAAGCTTCTAAGTTTTTATTATTTTGAGATCTTATAGAACCTTCTAGAAATTTCTAAAACATTTTGGATGTATATATGATCAATCGGAACATGCGAGGACGATATATCAGCAAACGGCCATCAAGAAGAAAAAGCAAAGCCTTCATGAACGCATCGTTGCCTTGTTATAGTCGATGAAAGCGGTTTCGACATAGCCCCGGATCGAGATCAAAACACCGAGGATCTGCTCCCAGATTAACCGTAAGAAGCAACAAGGTCGATCGATCGCTTGTCGAAGATTTCGTCATCGGATCGTTTGGAAGAGCTAAAAATTTTCCCGCTAACTGACTGATCGACTGACAGACCGATCGATTAGACTCGGGCGGGTGGGAAAGGAGGTCAACTCCGCGTGGAGGGAGAATCGGCCACGATCTCGGAAAAGATCGGGTTCTGCTTTCTGGCAATCATCGTGCACGAGTGGGGCATATGTAACATGCATCGAACGAAAGGAACGGTTTTTTTTGTCGAACATTCGTCGTCGGCTTCTCTCTGCTTTGGACCCCAAGACTCTCCCATCTTTCTTCTGGGTTGCCCCCCAGAGGCCCCGAAATTCCCCAGAGCATTGAGAGCAAACCCTCAACAGCTTTCGACGATAATTATATCGAGAGAAAGAAGGCATGAGATTTGGGTATCGAGAGTCTGGCTCTCGATGATCGGTATCCGGCCGATTGGAGGCCCCTTGCCCTTAAATTCTACGAAATCAATCCAGTGGTCGCGAAGCATTCATCAAAAAAGCATCGCTAATTGAGCTAATCCGCGACGCCAGACAGACTTAATCCGCAACGCCAGACAGAGACTTAATCTTAACTTAAACTTAGAACATTGGACTGAATAGATTAATCCGGAGCCGATGCTCCGGTGGTCGCGATGCATTCATCAAAAAAGCATCGCTAATTAAGCTAATCCGCAACATCAGACAGACTTAATCCGCAAAGCCAGATAGACTTAATCCACAACGCCAGACAGACTTAGACTTAATCCACAACGCCAGACAGACTTAGACTTAATCCACAACGCCAGACAGACGTAGACTTAATCTTAAATTAAACTTAGAACATTGGACTAAATTAGGGCTCCATAGCTAGCTGGCTAATTGAAGAGAGGATTTTTTTTTTTTTATCTCGACCCTGACCAAGCTCCAGAACTGCGTGTGTTTCGGCGACAATTAGTGGGCAGTAAGGGTGTGATTAAGGGAGTCAGTAGGGAGATTAATTATTTCAATACCAATATGTACAAAAGAAGCCGAGATATGTCGATGTTAACCTAATTATGGATCGATCTGAACCTAATTATGGATCGATCTGAACCTAATTATGGATCGATCTGGACCTAATTATCGATCGATCTGGACCTAATTATCGATCGATCTGGACCTAATTATCGATCGACCTGAACCTAATTATCGATCGACCTGAACCTAATTATCGATCGACCTGAACCTAATTATCGATCGACCTGAAGCTAATTACGAATCGACCTGAAGCTAATTACCGATCGATGCCGGCTGCCATCATGTGCTTGAACTCGTCGAAGCTGATCTGGCCGTCGCCGTTGAGGTCGAAGGCTCGAATCATGTTCTGGCAATCGACGAGCAGCTTGCCTTGCTTGAGGCCCATGGCGTTGAGCACGGATTGGAGCTCCTGCGCGCAGATGAAGCCATTGCCGTTCTTGTCGAAGAGATCGAACGCATTCCGTAGATCCTCTTCCTCCTCCTCATCAGCATCAACATCATCATCACCATCATCATCATCACCATCATCATCATCATCATCATCTTCTTCTTCTTCTTCTTCGCGATCGTCGAGATGGGCAGATGAAGATGCGATGGCAATGCGATCGTCATCGCCGATTTGGGCGGCGATCGGATCGGCCGATCGAAGAGCCGCAGCATCGTCGAGCTCCGAGGAGGGCAAGCCATGGTCAGATTCCATCCCCACCTCCTCCTCGATCCTCTTCTTCGCCTTCTTCGCCATCGATTTCGCCTCCTCCGTCATCGATTTCGCCTCCTCCGTCATCGATTTCGCCTCCTCCGTCATCGATTTCGCCTCCTCCGTCATCGATTTCGACTTCTCCGTCATCGATTTCGCCTCCTCCGTCATCGATTTCGAATTCTTCATCGTCGATTTCGACTTCTTCGCCGTAGCGGTGCCCATGCCCTGGTTGAGGTTGTAGTAGAAGGCGACAAAGGCGTCGAAATCGAGGGTTCGATCGGAGCCGCCGCGATCGGCGGCGTCGAGCAGCAGCAACGCGGAGGAGAGCAGCTCGTTGCCGTCGGCGTCGATGCCGAGCATGCGCAGCGACGAGTGGAGCTCGTGGGCGCTCAGGCGCCCGTCGCGGTTCTCGTCGAAGTGCTCGAAGATGAATCGGAGCCCATCGTGCATCTCCGAGAAGCTCTTCGCGGTGTCGGCGGTGCCAGAATCATCGGGATTGGCGGTGCCAGAATCATCGGGATTGGCGGTGCCAGAATCATCGGGATTGGCGGTGCCCGCAGAGCCAGAGCCAGAGCCGGGAGCAGAGCCAGATTCGGAGCCAGAATCATCAGACTCGCCAGATTCCGAGGAGCCTGGGTTTGAGCCCGAGCCCGATTCCGAGGAGCCTGGGGCCGGAACAGGCGACGAATCGGGCGATCCATCGGCTTGTATCGGATTGTGGAAGTAGAGCATCGGGTTCCTGATCCTCGACGCGAGCGCCGTGGGCGCCCAAGAGAACAAGGACGGTGCCATTGGTCTCTTCTGTCTCTTTGTCTCTTGTCCCTTGCCTCTATGTGAAATGTGAAAGGGAGGAAATCCCAGAGCTCGAGCGCGCGATCATATATAGAGAAGTTTCTCGGCCCAAATAACAATCTGCAATGGCTTTCTTCGGGACCACATTCGGCCGCGTCATGTGCCCGTCCATGAATTCGAAACAACTGTCAATCTCCGCTCTTCTGTATTTCCTTCTTCTTTCTTTTTTCTCGCACTCGTATCGGCTCCAGAGAGTCTGGCCCTCGCGAACACGCTTCTCCGCGAATGCGCGTAGTAGCCGTCCACGTCCTCCTCCTACTCGGGGACCTTCGGTTCTCCAAGTGTGAAACCAGACGGCGAAACCTCGCCGGATATCTGGCTCTGTAAAATGCTCTGTTTCACCGGGCTATCCCGTGAACAGAACGGAAAGAAAGAAAGAAAGATAGATTAACGTCTTCTTGCTTCGTTAGGCTAATATGGCCCATGCGACAAAAAGCGTACGCTAATGTTCGGATGCCATACGTATTTAGCGTATTAATACGCGTATAGTACGTGCCAGTCTGAACGTACGTTTTCCTTACCTTTTTTTTAAAAATAAAAAATACTTAGAGAATGCGTATTTCGTACAATACATTCGATACTTGGCGCTTTTGAAAAATTCGGCATATTAATCTTTTATTTCCTTTTTTTTCCCCCTCTTCAGTTTCTCACCTTAATTCCGTTTTTTTTTCCTTCTTCTGCATTTCGTCAGAGTTCAACTATAAGCTTGTTTTATAAATACGTATTACACCGATTTTCTTTTCAAGTACATCAAATACTATAATTAACGAATGAACATAATATTTGACTAAACAACATTAAGGTATAGTACATGTTATACTACCGATGCAATATTATACGTATTTAAACGTTAAATACGCCTGCGTAAACAGCCTTTGCCCGACTGAAAGGCGCAGCAGTTGAATGGGCAACCCCAACTCCAACTGAAATTCGGGCCAAGGCATTTTTGTTCAACTGTCGCTAACCCTTATCTTTGATCTCGGAACCCTAGCTCTAACCACGTCAATCCTAACCCTATCCCTAATCTCCCGCTCTCGAAACCCTGCCTCTTAACCGCATTAATCCTAGCTTTAACCCTAATAGTAAACCCTAACCCTACAGGTTTCACGGGTCGCAAATGCACTTCCAATCTCTTCGCTAACTCTAATCTCCAATCCCAAAACCCTAGCTCCAGCCGTGTTAATCCTAACCCTAACCCTAACCCTAACCTTATGAGTTCTGTGAGTCGCAAATGCACTTCCCAATTCGTCGCTAAACCCTAATCTCCGATCCCAGAACTTTGACCTCCAACCGCATTAATCCTAACCCTAGCCCTAACCCTACGAGTTCCACAAGCTGCAAACGCATTTTTCGTTCACCGTGTTGCTAAACCTGATCTCCGATCTCGAAACCCTAGCTCCAGCCGCGTTCAATCCTAACCCTAGCCCTAATAGTAAACCCTAACCATAACCCTAATGTCAAAGTCCTAACCCCAATCCTAACCCTAACCCTAACCCTAGCCCTAATAGTAAACCCTAACCATGACCCTGATGTTAAAGTCCTAACCCTAGTCCTAACCTTAAACCTAACCTTAACCCTAACCCTAACCCTAACCCTAACCCTAACCCTAACCCTTACCCGAGCCCTTAATAATAAACCTTAACCATAACCCTAATGTTAAAGTCCTAACCCTAGTCCTAACCCTAACCCTAACCATAGTCCTCTCTTTGATGCGTTCTGTCTTTCGGTCGATCGATCCATCGAGCAAAGGCCATGGGAGCTGGTTCAAGCTCACCGTCGTCCTCCGCTTGCCAGATGTTGCTGGGTGGAGATGAGCCTGTGCTTTTCTTGCCATGGATTCCATCAGAGCTCGTCTGGCTTCGTTTTAGCATATACTACTGGATCGAAACCGCACCATCGAGATCGGGAAGATTTGGGTGAGAAGAGCCGTACCCATCCTGTTGGTGGACGAGGGCGACCGTGGAGCGGACAAGAGAAGCAACACGGAGAACTTCAACGCAGGCAGAGAAAGAAGAAAAGAAAAAGGAAGAGGTGGGGCGGGGGGAAGGAAAGGAACCCTATGTACCTTCCTTCCTTTCTCCATCGCTATATCAAATCCAAAGCTTCATAATGAGGCTTGCAGGACATCAGAAAAAGGAACACACGGAATTTGGGAATGTGTGTGTGTGTGTGTGTGTGTGTGTGTGTGTGTGTGTATATGTTTTGTGCAGGTTGAAAAGCAGAAAGCTCGTGATCTGGTAAGATTGTGCGTTTTGGAACCTCTTGATTTTGGTAAAGTGCGGGTTTTAAATTAAAAGCACAAACCTCTTGATTGATTTGGTAAAGAGTTTCTGCTGCTGAAAGTACAAAGATCTTGATTTGATGCTCTGTGTGTATGATGAAAGCACAAAGCTCTTCAATTGCACACAAAAACTCTTGATTTGGGAGTGCATTCTATGTAGCATTCTTGTGTACATACACCTATATTTCATGGAAGAGAAGTTGGGAAGGGCAGATCATGCACGATGATTATAGAGAAAGTGCGAGGAGACAGATTATTTCCTCAGGGTGTATGATTTACATGAACATCGGCATTTCTGTGGCTTCTTGTCGGGTGAGCAGGATGAGCTGATGATGCATAATCTCAGGAGCTGATAGCGGGTTCATAATTGGACATCAAAGCTCAGGAGGGATAGACAATGTGGATTCTGGAGAGTGCAAGGATGTTTGTGGGTCTTGCAAGTGATGATCACCAGGGTCTTGCAAGGTCAAGAGAAGGAGCTAGATGGACAGTACACCAAGCAGTATTGCACATGGGAAAGAAAGCTCAGGAGAGATAGCGCCGATGCAGAGGGCGAGTTAGGGCAGCAAGCCGTTTTGTCCAGAACACTTGCAGTAGCTTGATCCATACCCAAATTACACAAGGCCAGAGTCGATCACAAACTTTCATGGTCTTGATCCTGGGACTAGGGCAGCTCGATTATACGAGTGTTATACATGAATCAAGTCTACCTTGCGCCGCAATGTGCATGCTGCTAGAAGGAGAAGTGTTTGCATCTTGATGAAGCTCGAGATGAGCAGTCGATGAGTAGGGCAGTATTTGGTGAGTGAGGATGAACTGATATCATCATGCATAATAATTAGGAGTGGAGCTGATGATGAGGAGGAGGATAGTGGTGATGATGAGCTGAGATGGAAGCCCTTGGTGGCCATGTCTTCTTATAAAAGTGCTGGCTAAGGGCCACTTTTATCTTATTTATGTTTGTGGTCTCTATTGACTTGCTCACTGGGGACAATCAATCTATATAAACATGGCCATGCATATGAAGACAAGGAGACATGATCCTTTGGCAGGAAGAAAAACCTGAATTGTTAACTTCCTGACATGTTTCTGAAGTTCATATACATGTCTACCTTTTGTTTTATCAACCAATCAATCATTATGGCATGTTACTCGGTACGTTCGTATTACAGCATCCAAGTAAGTGCATGTGCTTTCTCTGTAGATCATCTGCACAAGATCTAGATGAAGGTTTATAATCTGATCTTTTAACTGGTGAGCTCTTACATTGCATGCTCACATTGACCTTTAGGGTGCCTAGGAAGTGACTATGCAATTCATAGCTGCTTCATGATTAACCTTGGACTTGTGCTCTTTGGGTCAACATACTTGAATTTGGATTTGAGGTCCCCTTCCCAAGAGGAAGCATTCATCATAATCATCCTGACTGATATGCTTTCTTCATATATGCTTCTTCCTTCTCCACATACGCTAGAAGCTCTCTCTACATATCAAGCCTCAAAGGGTTGGTTCTCTCTTGCTGCCAAGGAAACTTTCAACAGGTTCGATGTACTTCTTGGAGGTGAGTTTCTGCACTTTGTGTTTTTCATCTCTATGATAGATCAATACCTCATCATAACTAGCTAACATGTATCGATCAGCTCATCGTAGTAGTACATGTAAGCGATCATATCTATGTGACATTGGAGTATGTGAACTTGAGAATACTGTTCACCTGCTTGCAGTTCACATGCAAATCACAAGGCAGATAGGTGTGTGTACTGCTAATATATATGAATAGTGTGGGTCTTGTGTATGCATAGTAACTCCAAACAAACACAGATTCTCTTGTATTCAGGAATGCCACTGTTGTATAGCCTGTTCATGGCCCGTGCATATGCAAGGGGGAGTTCCCATGTGACACGCACAAAGGAACAGAACAGATGTAAGTAAAGCCTTGGAATTGTGATCCGTTCTTCCAAATAGAGCAGCTTTTGCCGCAACTTTGAGTTTTAGTTTGCAAATTGCTGAGGGCTGACAGAAGAGCCACGTACTAATCTCCTGATGATGGAAGCTCAGTGTCTAATGTCGAGATTAATCATCTGGCCACAATCCTCTAGTGTCTCAAATCAAATCATTTGTCTTATCGTCAGGGTATAATTATCCCTCAATCGCGAGGTTTAAATCTGTCCAATGTTGAGATTGGCCTCCTTGATGCCATCTCTAATCCTTAGGAGTATTGATTTCCTATACCCTTGATGTGCTTAGTAAACCTCAGTGATCCATGTTACTTTGTTATCAGAATGGTTGGAGAGTGAAATCAAACGAGTTCTGCTTCATCTCTTTAGTCATAGTCCATGTCCTTCAAAACTATTTCATGCTTTTGTAGCTATCCTGTCATGTTACTTGGTGACGGTTGTTGGTTGTAAAACGGTTGTTGGAGCTTGCCCAAACTGAAACCAAATATCTGCCAATTCCTGACAGTACCAGTATGCATGTGCAACACAAGCAGCTACCATGTATCTGCTAGAAAACTCATCAATAGGTCTTGGTTAACTTACATGACAGCTTTTTGTGTGAAGCTTTTGGGGGGGCATTTCTCCTACCTACCTAACTCATTCTGTTTTTCTGCCTTTGAATGCACATTAACATCATTCATGAAGCAGATGCAATCTTTTCAAGAACCACCATTACGCATCTCAGTGCACCAATATATCTTGTATTCCATAAAATGAAGCTGTTTTTCATCAAACTTCGCTCCCCAACCTTGCTAAAGGTCAGTTCATGTACTGTGGAGAAGTAGATACCTTACCGCAGAAGCATGCACACCATGCTACAACCTGATCTTCATCACAACAAATATTTTAAGAAATCAATAGATTTAGCATTTTTTTGCAACCAAGATGTACAGCACTTGATGTGGGAAAAAAACAATAAGTGAAGAACCCCAAGCTTTAAATTGGTGAATATTAATAGCGTAGCAAGTGTAAATAAATTGCACACATTTTTTTACACATATTGTACATCGGTAAGCAAAGAGTCCTCTCATATCAGAAGGCATTACTAATTATAGCCAGCTAAGCTAGCTACACTTACCATAATTGATACGAGCGTAGAATCACCTCCAAGCTCTCTACCGAAATATCGTCTCCTAATCGGGCAATGTAAGTGAATAGTTAAAATTACAGGGTTAGATTAATCGTATCCTTTGTTTTAGTTTTCATCGTGTGGACGACAATTTCTGTGGGTCTAGAACGTTGTCTTCATAAGCTTCGGACTAGGGTACAAATGTATATCTTCGTAAGCTAATTCTTGTTTCACTTGAATGTAGCCTTTGGTCTTCAGAACCTGCACATATATATCAAAGAGCAAAAAAACGGACATGGCGGATTGTTTTATGAACTCCATAACCACAAAAGCATCACAAGAAAAAAGGGTTCCAACAAATGCAAGTAGCATAAAATGGTCGTTTACAAGTATCCTACAATATCTGATGATGACGAAGATGATGATGATGATGATGATGATGATGATGATGATGATGATGATGATGATATGAAAGTGGCAGATGTCTGAAGATGATGTGAAAATGGCAGGATGATGGCAACAGCTACAACGTGATAGTGATGGTTCTATGTTATATATGTATATGTATGTCAATTACCATTCAAAAGAAGTATATTTTGGGAACCTATTCACATCATGCATCACATTAATGCACATTCATACAAAACACAAGAATGAACGATGACTATAGAACTTAGATATGCATCTACATTTCTCATGTTAACTTGGAAAGAAAGGGAGGGAGTGATGACCAATGTTTCAAAAAACATTCTCGCAGCTTCCCTCCTTGTTTTGTAAGCAAGCAACCGATCGAGTCCCAAGTTCCGGACTTCTTGACCTGTTTTGCAGGAGACATCTTCCATTCCTTCGAACATGGTTTTCAAGTATCGGCCCACTTTTCTGTAACCAAGGCAGAATTTCTATTCTTTTTTCAATCCCCAATCTATGCCTATCAGCACAAAGAACTAGACCTAAAGACACTAAGGATTCCTGATTTTTTAAAAGAGACCAGAAGAGTTGAGCAACTAGACCTCGAGCGTACAGACCATCCGCTGTTCTCCAGTATCGACGGGTCACGTTCATCACCTGAGTCCTCGTACACCTCGGGATACACTGTTTCATCATCATCTGCAAGGAAGTCTGCAGTTCCAGATACAAATTCAAATCAACGGCTTGAAACTACAGCTTTGCTATGAGGAAGTTCCTAATCATTTGACATATTGGTCCAACTCTTATGTCCCACACACTACATACATAAAGAACCTATTTTAATAGCGATTTCTTGTACTTGTGAATTGATATATATATGTATAGATAGATAGATATATATAAGTGAACAGCTCTGGGTTTTGAATCTTTTTGAAAAAGAAACCATCTGAGTCATGAATGATACATATCATATCGTACCGATGTGTACGTCTGTAATAGAAAGAACTGATTGGCATATTAACAGCATTTAATTTATGTGGATAGTGGAAAGCAGTGTATACCTGTATGTCCATCCTTTGTCGGGATAGCAGAAATCTGCATAAGGCACATAATTGTAGAAATTAATATGTGTTGAGAAAGATCAAATCCAAACCAAAGATGGACTCATAATTCAACCTTTCAAGAAAATAAAAACGGATGAGACAAAACTTACTTCACCATCAGGGGCATCTAAAGCAGCCTGGTCCATGTCTTCCAGCTGTGTCGCAGAAGCATCAACAGGTTCTTGATCCCTCACCGTTGACAGATCTGTAGCATCTTTCTCAAGATCTGGAACCAAATCTTGAGCATTCTTTTCATCACTATGCAAACCATTGGCCTCTCCTTGATTAGAATCTTGTGTACATAATTGCATACTAACGTGTTCCAGGCTGTCATTTGCAGTCACTGTAGTATCCTCTGCCAACGTACTTCCCGTACCTCCAATTTCATCAATATTGACTCCATTACTCTCCATTTCCATGGCAGTAAAATGGTTCTTCTCTGAACTGTTTTCTTCATTTAGCATACTGTTTTTAAGAGCTTGTTCATTTGATTCTGGCACTGCTGAAAGCAAATCTTTCACTTCTACTGGTTGTTCACTTGGTTGGGGTACAGTTACTCCTACAGCTTGTTCAACTGCTATTTGACCCTCTAGACCTTCTATGTGTGTTACATCGACATCTAGTTTTCTTGTTTCTGGTCCTTCTAAGACCTCCGTATGTGTTATTTCAACAGCTTCTTCAATTGCTTGTGGTGCTTCTAAGACCTCTGTATCTGTTACCTCTTCAACTTGCTCAGTCATGCAGTGCCCTTCTACAACATTTGTGTGTGCAGCTTCTATTGCTTGTTCACTTTCTTCTGGTTTTTCTAGGACCTCAGGATGGAATACCTCTGAATCGGGAACTCCAGATATATTTACATCTTCTAAATTTTGAGCATGAGGATCATCGTGCATTATGGAAGTGAGATGCTCTGTGCAAGTTTCTGCCACTTCTTGTCTGTTATCTTGTGTATTAGAGTCCTGATGCTTAGATATTTCTGCTGCAAGCAATTCCTCGTTCGAACTACAAGTAATTTCAGTGTCTACTCTTAGATGCTCAGAGCAATCTTCTAATACAGAACTTTCAGGTCTATCTGATATCATGCTCTGTAAAATTACAGAATCATCCTTGTCTGGTTGCTTGTCTTCATTATTAAGTGAGAATCTTGACATACTGCCAATATCTGTCAAGCTATCTGCAGACTTCATTGCTGGAGTACCTTCTTTCAAGACTTTATCAGGACTCGAATTTCTTAATTCCTGAGAATTCAGAATGTCGTGGAAAAGATCGTGCAGGTCACTATGTAGACCTGTAAGTCAAGAAAAAAAAAAGTTGAATCACGCTTTAAAGGGAAACCATGTCACACAAGTTAAACCAATTTCTCATCTTTTCATGGGATGAAAGGTGTTTGGCAGTGGGCAGACATATATAATAAACCTAAATACTTCTTTCCAGATTCACGTGAATATAACTCAACTACCTCATAAAAAATCATCCTATTGATCGAGCTTTCAAACAAAATACCTAGAAATAGTGGCTCATCAAAGTGTTGCTGGCCCTCAACTTCTTTATTAAATGACCAAACCTCCCTGCGGGTGCATGGAGCTTTGGTCCGTTCACGACGAATATCTTCTGTGTACGCTAGCTGTTGTCGGATAACACTGTTTGAAAAAAGTTGCATTGGTTTAAATCAGAGACATGTCAGCATGAATCTGTAATATTTGTGCAGTATAGGGGGTTGCACTCACTCTCCAGGGAGAACTGCTGGAGTGTCAAAGTCACACTTTCTTTTCTTAGTAACACTCCTTGGCGCAACTTTCCTTTTCTTGACAATTGCATTCTCCTTTGGGGTCGGAGCAACTTTAAAAGCACTACTCTTCCGTCGCCCTTAAAAAGAAAACATCAAGATTCACACATGTGTACATACATACCTACAAGTTTGTAAAATGTGCACACACCTAGAATAGAGGCAAGGACATCATTATCTTCAGGAAGGAAATTGAAGCTCCCTGTTGACAAAGGAGAAATTTTGGAGGCTGTCTGAGGATTCCATTCTGTAAGGACAGGCGTTTCGTCAAACACAGGTTCCACTGCTGTAGAATAGCTTTCGATTATGCCAGAAGTGGTCCTCTCCGACTCCAATGTTGGAATCCTTTCGTCCTGTAAGTTCTTCTCAAGTAGTACTAATCCAGAGGTTTCACTCGGTAATTCAACAGCTGACCTTAGAGTCTCACACTCTGGAATTTCTTCCATGCTTATGGTTTGCGTCTCTGGCAACACATCAAGTTGTTCAACTGACGCATCAACAAATTGTGCCTGGGAGGCGATTTGGGTCTCAACGCTTGCTATCATTGTTTGTTCAAGTGATGCAGCTTCAGACACTGGCATGATCGAAACTGAACTCGTATCAACTTGGACAGATGGTAACAGAACTGTTGATGCTTCAACTGTTACATCACCTTGTTCCATGCATTGCTGATCTGATACTGGTACATCTTGAATAATATTCTGAGCAGCTAATTCTGGCTGACTTGAGCTTATAGTTGTTCCATGTGCCGCCAGAGAAGGATTGACTTCCTCATTTGTGTTTGAACATTCCAACTCATTGTTTAAAGACACTGCATTCAATGAAGGGCAGCTGATCAACTGGAATGAAGGTGCAGATTTAATCATTCCAGCGATAGAAGAATCCTGATTAATTTCATCTGTTGGATTGATAAATGTTCCCACGAAAGCATCATTTGGCACTCCAGGAGCATTAACAGGGCTGAAGGTAAATCCATCTGAAATTAACTTAGGGTCCTCTGTCACTTCAGTGGATGGAACTTGATGCTCAGTTGTTTCAATCTCATGAGATAGAATAGCTGAGTTATCCCCATCCATCGTAGACAGAACACCAACATTTTCTTCTTGTAAATTTAATGTTGGACTAGAGGCCAGCCCCGTGAACGGTGGCGAACATTGTGACTGAACAGAAGAAGTTTGTTTCTGATGGTCGGATTGGATGTTCAAAGAATTTCTATTGGATCCTGCTTCCAGATCAGTATTACTGCTCACAGAACTTTCATGTAAACCTAATGGGCTTTTTTTCTGTGTCTCCACACTGGATTCGTTGTACATGGAAAGTGATGCCTCATCCAGCAATGCTGGAGTAGATGGTTCATCAGGTGGACGAAATTCTACATTAAGGTCAGGTGTGTACGCCTCAACATATGGAATATACGCATGGACATTCAGCCTTTCATTCTTATACGATACTGAACTTGGGACTGCCTCCACCACAGCCAATGTATCATCTATTCCTAATGGTGGAGATAGACTAGAAGCATTTCCATCCTTCCGTGGTTCTAACATTGAAGGAGATGCGATGGATGTAATAATTTGATCTCCTAGTGGTTCTGGAAAAGGAGAAACCATAGATAAGCCTCTATTATTGTCCTCTTCATTCTGATCTATGCTCAAAATAGGGGCTTCTTCATGATCTATAACAATCTTCTTATTTTGGTATAGGGATTCTGTTGTAGCATATGGATCATCGACATCCATTTGTGTTTCTTCATCTTTTCCATCATTTAGAGGAGGGAAAGTTCTGGGAGATCCAAGAGTTGTATCAGTAAGCTTATCTGATGTATGGTCAACAAGATTTATAAGAGCTCTTTAAAAGAACATACTCTTCCATTAGTAGAGGCGTTGGCGTCCTGGCATCCTGTGCTTTCTTAGCTGAGAATTCCTGAATTGGATAATTTAAAGAACTATATATGTAAGCTGATGGATAACTACAACTTGTTAACTTGACAATCATCCAGATATTCCACCTGTAAATCTCACTCATAAAGTTTTACCTCATCGAAGTCCATGGCCATCGCAGAAAAATTTCCATCACCAAACCTCTCTGTACCAAAGTACATTCCACAGCCCAATTAGAATCGTATCTCCTAGATTCAGAACTTGTATATTGAACATGAACATATGGAAGGAAGTAAAATGTTGCAAACCATCAAGCCCGAATTGGGACGAGCCCAGATAAGGATTATCTTCTATGCTATCTTGGAGGGTGATCTGTTCCTGTGGTGTCACATGATGATCTACGTAGTTCCTGGTGAAGAAAATCAACTGATGAGTGGCTTTATCGTATACACTGTAAGCTTGCAAAACAGTCTGTTGTGTAAGCTTTTGGCCTCAACATAACGATCCATATAAAGCAGATAAAATGGAGTGTTCTCCTTGTTTAACAAATGGCCACTGAAATACTTGGGTCTATGCATTCTATGGAAACCAACCTAAATCTTGATCTGATATATAACTTGAACATAGGCCCACTTCTATTTAATCGTAATATTCTTGCATACCATGACATGCAGCCTAAAACTTGCTCTGATATATTAGTTGATTATGATATTCTCTATATAAGGTTAAGATATATGAACTGCATTTACTTCAGTGAGAAAACTGCAACTTCTGGGTGTCTACAGGGTTCATTTACTGTGACAATTTGTGCATGGTGATTAATTAAGAACTCAGCTCCGGCATGCGTGTTTACCATGATCATGTTTGCCACCATGGAAAGTATGGACATTGGTATTGGTAGTGTTCAGATTAACAATGACAAGGTCTGTACTAGTTTGCCGTCTCAGCCTGTAGAGGATAGGTATGAAAGCTTGAAAAAAGTCAATCCGTACCATGTTTCTTCCATGAGATAAAGTCAACTTGAGTTTCTAGTGGTGGCTAGCAGGTCATGCTTTTGACAACTCTGATTGCCTTTTTTTAACAGAAACTGGGATTTCTTTTTTCTTATTAAGGGTTTGCAGGACGCACTTTTGACAAATCTGATTGGCTTTCTTTTAACAGAAACTGGGATCTCTAGCATCAAGATTCTTCATGAAACTGGGTTTTCATGACTGATGAAGGGAAACAGGGATTGAGATCAACTCTTTGAGATAAAAGAAAGTATGTTGTTTACAGAGCAGAAATTACAGTTTTGGACCAAAAAAGTTTTTTGTGATTTTGGCTCTAGTATTTCAGACATCGGGGTATATCAATCCATACATTCAAGCAGATTGGTATTTCTTGGGATTTCTGACGTGCACAGTCAAATTCCTTGGTGTCCTTACAGTATGTGAGAGCCAAGCTCATGCCAAATCTAAACTTCATTCCGAAAATATGTTTAATGATTTATCATTTTTATGACATCTAATCATGGGTAAAGATGATAATCACTGTTGTCCGTCCTATCATTGCATGGCCACAAGAAGCAAAACAACACATCGCAGTCATTTGAGAAGAGTCAGAAATTCTACCCATTAGGACCACGAAGAAACGCTGTTTCAGAATCTTGAAGAAGCTCCAGTTCATCGAAATCGAATGTCTCTGGCAACGTTATTGAATGAAATGGTGCAGTGGTTGCTTCAGGTGGAAGATCAACAGCTGTAGAATGGAAAGCCTGTTTGATCTTAACAAGTGTCTCACTGCAGTCGTTGAAGAGGTAGTTTACTTGCCGAGAATACACTCTCACAACTCCCAGCAAGAGATGGCCCGAAAGTCGAAGGGCAATAGGAACATCCGGAAATAATATGGAATCTTCCATGTCATATGACAAACAACACAGAGTAGAGCAATAAAAATCTTAGTGTTTGTACCAATCTACCAATTCAATAAGTAGACAAATATTCATCATCAGAAAACATTTCACTCCTCATGTTCATTTGAATGGATTTGCCAAATACTTCCATGAGGCCACCTTATTTGAGTTTGCAAAATGTTTGTGCGTTGGCAATTGGAAGGCACAAATGGGCATAAATTTCCATCAGCTGCTATATAGTGCATACATAGCATGGATTTATTATCGGAACATCCATATCCAGATAAGCAATGTCCAATTATATAAGAAGTTTAATGAAAAAACCCCATGTCATGGCTTTGCCAGCCTTGGAACATCATTGGAAGAATCACTTAAATATCCTTTTTCCACAGTGATTGTCCTCAATTCTGAGATTGAGAGAGGCTAAAACAGCTAGAAATGAAATGACCTTGAAGTCTCTGATTTTACTACGACATGACTTCATTAAAGTTTTAGCATGGTGAACACCTACCTGGCCATAGACACTCGAATTCAACCAGAATCCATCATGATCTGAGCTGTATTTCCCTATCCTTAATCCCGACTTCTCCTTGAATGGATAAACATATACCAGAAACATATTCCTCCTGTGTGTCTAGCTTTTTCAACAACTCATAATTGTTGCAACATCTATACGAAAAGGCCCTTTCTTTCTTTCCGTTTCCTTTCTTCTTCCTAGACAGTTTTGAGTTAACTTTAACTGAAATCCCCATCTTTCTTCGTACAGTTACTTTCCATTTTGCAAGTGTTCGAGTTCATAGTATATTTCAGATGGAGATAAATTAGTCTCACACTTGGCCATTTTAGCCATGTGATATTATGTGTGAGAAAATTAGTCTTATACCTTGCCATTTCAGCCAACAATCCTTTCTTTAGTAAGAAATTGCTGCAGTACCAAAGTAGCTTCAGTCAAAAAGCCTCCAAATGAGGAGTTTAGTCTCAGAGTATCTATCCATCCATTGCAACAAATTCCTTCTGTTTTCTTCGAATTCCGCCACCAAATGAATTTCCCACCTTTGAAGCTGACACATTTCCACACCATAAGAAACCTCTGCCTTTCTTCAAGATCTATGCATCACCTTCTTTGATCGGGGCATGGTACTTTAACATACGAGAGAAATGTATAGAATGAACAATTCCTAGACATAGTCCGAAACCTACCTTTTCCTTCACTGTGTTATATTTCAGGACAACATAAGAAAACGATCGAAGTTAGAGTAAACTTACCGACTGTCACACCAATATCAGTCTCTGCAACTTGATTCTTCCGAAGCTTCCTTTCGAGGTGAGCTGCAATCCATATCGTGCCCAAAGGCCCTTTCTTTGCTAATATAAACTGTGAGTAGAACATGATTGGCGTATATGCATATATACGCCTAATTCAGTATATGTACGGGAGGTTTTCCAGCTCCTTTCAGCACATGAGCTTGGAAATGAGCTTTCGTCCGGATTCAATTCTCTTTCCCGCAGCAATTTTCCACGCAGATCTGATCACATAGTGTGCTGATTCTGGGCGGGTACATGTAGCATGGAAGAGCTATCGACGGGCGAAATTTCAGAGGAATTTGATCCAGAAGTGCCCGAATTCCTGTGCCTTCGAACCCCGGTGCAGAAACCCTAATGCTCGCAACAGCGTGCGATGTCTCCTTCCAGCTTGCCCTGACATCGCGGCAGGGGTGCTGATGGAGCGAATGGAAGAAGCTTTTGGCAAGGGTGGGGAGGACCCACGGTCGATTTTGGGGGGGGGGGACCCGAAATCACGACCTGTGGGTGCGAAATTGAGCAGAGAAAGGGAGTGAGGCGGAGAGAAGGGGGGAGGGGAGAGAGCAGAGCGGAGAGAAAAGAAAAGGGGGGGAAACGGAACAGTGAAGGTCTCGAGGAGCGGAGCGGGGGGGGCGACACACAGACAGACAGACAGACAAAGGGGGCAAGGAAAGGAGAAGAAGACGAAGAAGAAAGAAGAAAGAAGAAGACGAAGAAGAAGAAGAAGCACAGAAAGCGATGATGGAGCTTCAAGATGATGATGATGGTGATGGTGGTGGTGGTGATGATGATGATGATGATGGTGATGGTGATGGTAGTGATGGTGGTGATGATGATGATGGTGGTGGTGATGGTGGTGGTGATGATGGTGATGGTGGTGATCGTGATCATGATGGTGGTGATGATGCTGATCATGATGGTGGTGATCATGATGTTGGCGGTGATGGTGATCATGATGATGGTGATGGTGGTGATGAAGATGGTAATGGTGATCATGAGGATGGCGGTGGTGATCATGATGATGGTGTGGTGGTCATGATGGTGGTGGTGGTGATGATGCTGATCATGGTGGTGATGGTGATGATGGTGATGATCGTGGTGATGGTGATGGTGATGATGGTGGTGATGGTGGTGATGATCATGATGCTGGTGATGGTGATGGTGATGCTTGGCAATTGGTTGACTTGACCTTGACCTTGACCTTGACTTGGGACTCTGGTTGACTTTCACCGTAGCCTTAACTTGCCCTTGATTCGGCCCTGCTTTGACCTTGACTGTGGCCTTTGGCAGACTTTTGACCAGGCCCTTGGTTTGACCTTGACTGCGGCGTTTGCTAGACCCTTCCTTGCGGCCTCGACTTTGACCTTGCCGATTTCACCTCGAGTAAGGCCTTTGGCTTTGACCTTCCATTCTGGCCTTGGCTTGACCTTGAACTAATTCCTTGGCTTGACCTCAACTAAGTCATTGTCTTGACCTTGACTAAGCCATTGTCTTGACCTTGACTAAACCCTTAGCTAGTTTGACCTTGACTATGGTCAGGATTGACCTCGACTATGTAGCCCTTTGGCTTGGCCTTTTCACTATGGTCTTACCTTGACCTCGACGACAATCTGTAGAATGATGAGCAAAACCTCTTTGCCCGATTGTGTGGATTGTCCACCAACCACCCGTTCTTGATCATTGGGAAACGCAAGAGGAGATGGTGTTTTGCATGATCACCGATTGGTAGGTGCAGGCTTCTTGTTTTTGCACCAAAGCGAGGCCTCGGTCGGTTCCATGAAGCTGCTGTTAACTTTCCCCGTGAAAGGACTTTGGCGTCACATTTTTGGGGATGGAAGTCCCACAACACAAAGCTGATACAAAGGGTTGCAATTGCGTCAACCTGTCCGCATCTGAAGAAGTTTTTTTGCGCCTCATTTAACGCAACAAAGTCCTTTAGTTGGCCACGAAGATTTAAGTATGCAATGAGAAACAAGATACAACTGCTACTACTGATTTGTCTGTCTCGGCAAATTCATGGACATTGAAACTTCGTTGTCACTTGGGCATCTGAGCTAAGGACATAATCTTTGTACAAATAAGTCAGCCACCTTGAAGAGTTAATTATCAAAACCGCGGGCTATGTCCCCTTTAGATGACGTGATGAAGACTCCAAAAAGCTCAATAGAAAGTTCTTCCTATCACTCTTTGAGACATCGGCGGCGGAAGTGATTGCAAGGGAAAGATCTATCAAGAAATGGCATCTCCACTTGATGTTGATTTCATATTGCCAAGCTCCTGTGTATACAAACAAGGCTATGGTTCCAAATTCAAGACTTGTTACCATGTTTCTCAAGCTGGAATGAAATTGAAAAGGAAAGAAGATCAACACCTTTGTTAGCATAGCATTTTGGTACCAAGCAGAGAGGATTTCATACTCTAATGTTGCTAGAAAGGAAAGAAACTACACATCTATGATCTTGGCACCTGAACATATACATTCAAGGTAGTATCCAACAAGTGTATTATTTCTGAAAATGAGACATTACAACCACTCAAATGAGAGTGTGAACCAGAACAGATATTACAAAATTCTTCCTCCATCCGATTTCAACTCGCAAAGTTGAGAAAACCATTCACAACTGAAAGGGCACCACAGTATGTATGAAACAGCAGAAAAAATCCCATCCATTATTCATAGTTCCAACTTCCACCAACCATCAGGAGGACAAACTACCCAAAAGAAAAAAACACCAAAAACCCATCCCGTCCTACATACACAGTAAGAGAAGAGAAGTATACACAAGCCTGCAAAAGAACTAGGCATATAGGCAGAGTATGTATCTCTTCGATCAGAAGCATAAGTCCTGGAGGATTCAGAAAGCACAACACATGCTTTGCCTCAAATCCATACATGTATTTAGAGATGGAAGAGAGAGAGAGAGAGAGAGAGAGCTCGATTTCTCATGGGTAATTCTTCTCGTACTTGGCATTTCGGAAGGCACGGCATCCGATAGAGTAGACAATGACGAGGAAGACAAACACAACGATGTTGACAATCGCAACCTTGCGCCACTCCTTGTTTATGTTCTGCAAGACCCCGGCTTTGCACGAGTTGCACTCGAAGCAAAGAACTGTGGAATTAGTTCTGTAGGTCGTGCAGTCCGAGTCCACCGTTGGCGTTGAGCAGGGCGTCCATACTGTTGCATTCACAAAGGTGCATCCACATGCAGTTGGCGGCTTGCAGCATCCCGACTGCCCACAAGAAAACATCATACAATAAGAAACAAGCAAACGTTAGGGTTCTGATAAAAGAGTTCTCAACCAGAAAAATTCAGGGTTCCAGTAAACTCAATTCAGCATGCGAGTTCCAAAAACTCAATTCAACATGTGTGTAGCGTTCTGACAACAAAGACCCAAACCAAACATCAGGGTTCTGGAGACCCCTCAATCATGAAGGCGTGACTCTGGGAACTTGAGAATCGAAGATCAGGATTCGAAACAAAAATGCAAACAGAAAGATCAGGATTCCAAACAAACAAATACAAAAAGACGAGGATTCCAGAGCTTAGAGTTCTGAAGAAACCCCAAACCAAATATTAGGGTTCCAAAGCCTCACCGAACCCTATTCCTTTCTTTTCTCAATACAAATTCCCATTCTACTATTATACTTGCTTTTGCAGAATACACGGCACCCACAATATCATTAAATAATCTGCCTAAAACCAAATTTCTTAATAATCATCTTCCATAATAAGGCTAAAATGAGAAAAGCCGTTATCAGTTGCTACCATTTAGCCAGGGAAAATTTGCATGATTTTCTTATTTTTAGCAATGTACGTAGTTCGAAGTTCATAGACAATGAAGAACAGTTATCATGTATCATTATAATAATACTTCAAAGACACGATAATACTCCAAAACAACCCAGATGCAAAAGGAACGCAGGGAAAGCACAAATAAATCATCAAAGAAACAAAAACCAAGCTAAGAAAACAAGTTAAAAAAACATATTTCCTAACATATTACCCTGCATTAAAAAGCAAAACACCTTCGACAGCAAAAAATACACTAGAAAAACAATAAAAACAAAAGAATGCAACAACAGGATTACTGATGCCCAAAACAAACAAATGGTATGATATCCACTAGGGGGGCAATAAAAAAAATGCATAAAAGAACACGAAAAAGAATGGCTAACGGTCAGAGGAAAACTCGGAATTAAATGCTATTGCCTCGTGTCATGGATAGCAGATTTAAAAAAGAAGAAAGCTAGTGTAAGCAATTCCTGGGAGAAGAAAGTAGTAAATAAAGCAACTAAATGAGACTGCAAAGCCGAAATAAAGGCAACATAAAGAAATGTACGAGGGAGAAGGCAGAAGAACACCCATAAAAGCATCAGAAAGCATTGCAAAGGCATAATCTGGATATAACTAAAATTTTAGTTCATAAACAGCAGATTGAAAGCAAAAACCATGACAAGAAACGGAGGAAAAAGCAAGCAGAAAGCACCCACAAAAGGAAAGCTAATTGAAATCCCGGGAATGGATAGTCAGAAGACTACAACCTACAGGGGTTTAAACTGATAAAATAGCAAATTGAAAAGCAAACAAGCAACAAAGGCAAACAGCTGGAGAAAAGCAAGCAAAAGGCACATCATCGGAAGAAGTACTCTGCACACGTATCGTTTCTGAGTCACAAGCAAATTCGAAATAAAGGAAGAAAACAACAGAAACAAGCGCCGGTAAAAGCAAGCAAAGGGGCACCTGCAAAAGAAAAGCGAAAGAAAATCCGAAAAAAAAAAGCTTACGAGAGGATCATCAAAAGTCACTAACCCGCACAGGTGTTTCGGCTTACTTGGTGGAAAGAGAACAGATCGTGCAAACGAGTAGCGGCAGAGACAACATCACGGCAGAAAAGCAGCAAAAATCCTCCAAAAAGAGGAAACCTAACGGAAAAGCAAGATGCGAGAAATCGATTAAAAGAGATCGGACACATACCTGGATAGGGCTGAGGTTGGCTTGATCGAATGCGGCTTCAGTCGGGTAGTCCGTGTTGAGGCTATTGCAGACTTTAGCTTGCGAGAGGCAGCTCTCGACCTTAGCCCAGTTGGAAGGGTTCTGGATCTGCCTCTGAAGCCATGTGGTATAATCACCAAGCTTATACTCCTTGAAACCTTTGTTGCTCACGACGTCTCCTGCAGCTTTGTTGGTGACCACGAAGGCAAAGATTGTGAAGCAGAAGAGGAGCAAGATGAGCAGGAGCATGCCGACCAGATAGATCCATAGCAGAAACCTCATGCGGTAGCACGCTCCCACAAACCCTAGCAGGGAGATCAAGAGGATGAAGACTCCGATCCCGATCACCGGCCCTTCCAGGTATTTATAACACTCTACGTTGTGCTGATTCGCGAGCCATCCGCCCGCTGCTATGATCGGGATGGAGAGCAAGAAGGTCACGAAGTTGAGAATCCCGACGATATAGTTGCTCGCCCCCATGGTCTGTTTTCTCTGCTCTTCGACTGGCGTTAGGGCTAGGAGGATTTAGGCTTCCGAAACCGGGAGGAAGAAGAAGAAGAAGAAGAAGAAGAAGAAGAAGAAGAAGAAGATCAGATCAGATCCTTCCCTCCCGAGATCTTCAGAAACGGCTCCTGAGATCTCCGATCTTGTAAAGATTACAACCTTCGGAGATTCAGATCAGATCCTTGCGCTCCTGAAATTTTTCCGAAAAACGCCTTCCTGAGATCTCCGATCTCGTGAAAAGACTACGAAACCTTCCGAGCCTCTTCCTAGAGACCTTGTCGAGATCTGCCGGGCACAGGTAGGTCTCGACTGATCTGATCTTGCAGGAAACTTTGAAAACTCTGATTATAGGGGAGAGGCGTCTCTGGAGAAGAAGCTCTCCAGAGATGGGAGAGATGTTATTGAGCAGAGAGATAGGTACAGGGAAGGAGAAGGGGGAAGGGAGAAGATTAGGGTTTTCCTTGGCGAGAGATTTTAGGGTTTCGTTCTTCTGCAACAGAAGAAGCTCTTGGCTATGGCGGAGGACCTCCCGTCCTTTTTATTTTCGCCCTGGAAATTCCTCGTTATATTTTTGTTTTTTTTAATTTCCACCTAAATTTAAAAATCCCAGCCCCATTTTTGTAAATTCTCCTTCCCATTTTTTCCCATTTTCTCTCTCTCTCTCTCTATTTATTTCTTTTGAAAAAATTGCCCAAAAAACAAAACGCCTCAAAAAGAAATCAAAATTACAAAAATTACAAATCACACGCCTGGTTTTAAAACCAAAAATCAAACGCGCGATAAGTTGATTAGCACCGAATCCGTTAATTAATTGTGTGCTTGATTAGCATCCGATTAACTGATTGATCAACGCCAAATTGATCACGTGAGTCAATTAATCAGATCCCTATATAATTAATTACCAAGCTTTTGTTTGATCGACTATAGTGTGAGGGGAATCGATTAGGATCGATCAGTGGGAAGCGATTTCGGGAATCAAAGCAATTAACGCCATACTTATGGGAATTAATTAGGCGTTAATTTTTTAGTTAGAAGGTTGCGTTACTTCGTAATCTTTTATTTTCCTAGGCGTTATTTTATTTTATTTTTTTGCGATTTTTGGAACTCGGGAATTGTTTCTTGGGAAATTGTTTATTAGCCCTCCTTTTTTTTTCCCCCCCTTCGATTTTTTCCTTGGATTTGTTTTGTTTTGTATTTATTTACTTCGGAGAACTGGTCAAAGCTGCCTTTTAAGAGGCGGTTCACACGCACATTTTGCACACACGCACACGCAAACGCACAAACACAAGAGTTTGTGTGGATCTGGATCTGCAAACGCTTTTGCTTGACTCGGTCTCATACATTACAAGGGCCTGGGATTGACTCTTCAAATGTCTTTCTGGAGTTTGCCGACATCTCCCGACTCGGTCTCATGCATGGGCCTTTTGATCGGCTCTTCTAAGGCCCTTCTAAAGCTGCGGAAGATACATATTTGCTGTAAAACTGGCCTTTTTCACTCTATGTTCTGTGTAGAATCCGGCTTCTGATCACCGCCTTGTTACCGACACTCCTTGACTCGGCCTCCTCTTCGATCTGCTACTTTTTCAGCCATGTCTCTCGCCCTGGCTTTGGGTAACTTGATAGCATACGAGTTTTAGCATGGCCGTGGTCGTGGCAAGCTTGGGTAACTTGATAGCATCGACTTCTAGCTTCTCTTTCTTCTCGCCAATGATTCAGACTTGGTTCGACGAGGAGGAGATCTCGGTGCTTTGCTTGCCGAGTGGGGAGGAGGGGCAGCGAGTTTAAGCCGGTTGGCTGGCTAGCTGGTTGTGGGCAGATTCTACTGATCGAGAATGATTGGCTTCTTTCTGCAGTCGGAAGATAGGGATATGGGATCTCTTTTGCTATGCTTCCTTAGCTCTCAAGGAGCTGAATCGTTGGGGACCAGCTGATGTCTATTGAGCAGGGTTTGCTCGATATCATCTGCAAACTCGGGTTGGAATAACTAGGGCTAACTAGCCAATGCAGTAAGTGAAATCATCGATCATCTCGTTACTCGTAGAGAGTTGACCGTCCCACATCCATTTTCTAGGCACTTCCTCCTCCTCTTCTGCATCCTACCTCTCTTGGCCTTCTCTGCTGCCTCTGTTGCATGAATTATCCTCAACACAACTCCCAGACACGAAAAAAAAAAAGAACGAGAGGATACAATGTGTATATGGTTTTTCAAGAAAGAAAATATTCCTAGATGCCATATAGTTAACTCCTAGAGAATCGATAAATCTCGAGGTTGTTTAGGAAGGAAAAACAGAGGCTAATCGCACTTTCTTTTTCCCGTAATAAAGAATCCTTCTGTTAGTTAAGAGTATTGTCTCATAAAAGGATGTATTTGCATCTTAACCATGATTGACTAAGTAATGGGTGACAGGATATAGGGGGTTCATAGACCCACCATATAATCCCATTAACGATACAACAAATACGACGAGTACATTTCGAGTAAGCTTGTAATGCATTTTTTTTGGCTAGTCAACTCGGTTATCATGTGGGGAGGTTGGGCTTATGCGAATCGTTTGCAGGATTCGGAAACTTTTCCAGCAACCTGAGCTGTTACATTCTCCTCGGAACAAGCAGGACAACGAAACAGCAGGGCGCTTTGCATTAAGCATTACAGTTATCAGCGGTAGGCCCGATCGATAATCGGAAGCATGATGAGCATACTTCGGGCTTATCCTTTCCTGCTCGCGATGTGGCGTACAGGTGGAAGGAAGGTGGGTCCAAGAAGCAACATGTGCATATCGCACGAAACTAGATCGCAAACATGCCCTGAAACCGGGCTGGGGAAGCGCCAAAGTTGTCGCTTACAGCATCTCCATCGCATCTGAACAAATATACGTTCTGCAGCGGAAGAGAGCCGAATCTCGCGTTCGATGGATCGAGCAACTGAGACCATTCGAACGATGCATGCCTACCTGACCACATTCATTTGCACAAGCATCTGTCTTGCCTGTATACATACATACTCATACATACATACATAGAGCCATTCCATCTGCACAAGTATATGTCTTGTATACACACATACTCATACATACATGCATAGAGCCATTCCATCTGCACAAATATCTAGCTCGTATACATACATACTGATACATACATACATAGATCTATTCCATCTTGCATACATCTACCTACGCGTATACAAATACGGATAGGTACTAGTATACGATCGATATACGGCATGTATTTTTGGAAGGTGTACTCGAGCTCTTCTGCTTCGCAGCAGCCGAGCAGAGAGAGAGACACAGAGAGAGCAGAAGAGCGAGCAGGGCGGAGCTTCTGCGGAGGACATCGCTGCTTTCTCCATAACCCAAGTCTCAGTTTATGAGGTGAGTCTTTCTGTCTCACGCTGTTCATCTGCTTGCTCTGTTTTCCCCTCCCCTCTCGCCCTGCTTCGCTTCTTCTTCGTCGCCCTTGTTTTCCCCTTACCAAGTTTGCAAATCTGTGCATTTCTTACCACTTTTTTTGCGCGCATCATCGTCCTCAGCAGCAGCAGCAGCAGCAGCCGCACGAACTTCTTCCTCTTCTTCCCTTCCTCTCCTTTCCTTTGCCCATGGATCCTGAAGCTTGCTTCCTTTTCCGCCACAAATCGTTACTGCCTGCAGAAAATGCAGAGCTCCATTTCAAAAGATGTTTACTTGCTCATTTGCTGTAAGGAATGCAGGGAATGTAATCTGGTTTTCTTTGTGCCTGCTCCTCTTCTCTTCTGGCCTGTTTTGTGTTTTCTACCGTGTTCTTTTTCTTTACATTGTTTTGTCTTTTTAGGTTTTCCTTCGTTCAATTCATTGCTTCTGCTGTTGAACTGACTTCATCTTCTTCTCCCTCCGTCCTTTTTTTGCAGCTCTAAGGAGAAGCCAACCCTCGGGTAAGTCTCCTTCTAATCCCCTTATTCTTTTTACATCGAGGACGGGTAAATACAGTCCAAAGTTCAGTCTTGATTTTAGGGCTTAAGGATTAGGATGTGTGCAGGCCAGACTATTAACCACCCTTCTTGTCGATGAAATTTCTGTCCAGCTCTACGTGTTATGTCTGATGATTTCGAGCTGGGATATGCGCTATCTTTGATCGCACATTTGCGATAGCTGTAGAACAGTATAGATACTTCCCATTTGATCTACAACTGCTGGATTATAATTTACATCCAATCTAGCTCGCATGGAAATTTTTTGCTCCTCTGTGCCACTAGAATTTTCTCCCATAAATAGACGCTTAATATCCCTGTCGTCGATCTCCTATCAATGAACTGAATCTGCATAATCTGCATTTGTTATGCGTCCGTCATGGCGCATTATTTCTCATCGGAAAAGCATTTACTTGCCTTTGAGATATTCTAGGACCCAAATGATTGCCTAAGACTAGCTGCATTGCTTATTACTCAGTTTCAGCACTTGGATCTTTCAACCACGTTCTGTTTTTTGTTCCTGTGTCACCAAGGTTCATGTCCAAAGAGAAGCCCCAATACCCTGATGCTGATCTCCTATCTAGGTACCAGTGCAGTTCAGTTCAGCTCAAACTTGTTAAGGAAGGACCCACTGTCTAGTGCCAATGTCTAAGGAACCTAGATTTATGTAGACAACCATTAACCTTTTATTGAAATCAAACGAGAAGTTCACATTGAGCTAACTCAGTGAAGTCTAAACTGATTTAGAAATTCAAATCTAAACCGTTTCTAAACCGGTTTTGACATAACTTGTTTAGAGTTAAGGCCAAACTGGTTAAGCTCAACCTTTTGCAACAGGGCAATCGTTATAGCTATCAATTGTTCCATCTGCTTTATGCTTCAGCTTATATACCCACTTAGTGCCAATAGCCTTCTTGCTAGGAGGCAAGTGACATAAAGACCATGTATCATTCTTCATAAGAGTGTCATATTCCAATTGCATAGCAGCCATCCAATTTTCTGAATTTTGTGCTTCATCAAAAGCGACAGACTCATTCTCATCACAAAGAATAGAGATAGCCATAGCATGGTAGTCTGATGCAAAGGAAGCACTGTGAGAACGTAAAAGTGTACGGTATGACAGAGGAGCATCTAATTTGCTGTCTAGCAAAGTCTGCACCGGCATTTAAGCATAGTCTTGCCTCCTCTATATCAGCCCTCTCATCAATAAGTGCATCATGTAAATCTGCATCAGAAATGGAAGGATCTGCATCATTATGAGAATCCTGCAAAGGCTGAGAAGGTTCCTCAAGTGGACCAGCACTTAACTGTCCACCAGTAAAAAGAGGCAGCAAGGTGTCATACAGGTCTCCAGAGATAACTGATGTCTCATTGGTACATGAAAGTAATGGCTGAATTGCATCCTCCACAAAAACAACATCACGACTAACCAGAATGCGTTCAGTCTATGGATGATATAGACGATAGGTTTTACTTTCAGAACTATAGCCAACAAAGATGCATTTCAATGCTTTGTCATCCCATTTTTTGCGTTGTTTTTTAGGAACTAGTGCATATGCTAAACTACCAAAAACACAAAAGTGGGCAATAGATGGCTTGCGGCCATGCCAGGCCTCATATGGAGTGATAGACTCTAGTGCTTTAGTGGGACACCTGTTAAGTACATATATTGCACACATGACAGCCTCAAGCCAAAAACTATGTGGCAAAACTTGACTTTTGACCATATACCTCGCCATTTCCATGAGTGACCTGTTCTTTCTTTCAGCAACTCCTTTCTGTTGAGGTGTATAAGGCACTGTACACTGATGTTTTCCCACGTTCAGCCAGAAATGTACTAAAATCAGGAGACATATACTCGGCCCCTCAATCAGAGCAAATGGTGCATATTTTGCATGCTTACTGGTTTTCAGCAAAGGCTAGAAATTGTTTAAGCAAAAAACAATCCAGACTTTGCCTTCAATGGATATACCCATGCATGCCTGGAATAATCATCAATAAAAGTCACGAAGTAAAGATAATTTTCAAAAAGGTGTTCAATATGAACAAGCTGCAATTTTTGTGTAGCTCTAACTAACCCGTCTTTTGGAAACGATAAACACTGCATTTTGCCCAAAATACAGCCTTCACAACACATGTTTGCTTGGTGCCTGAAGTTTGGGCAAAGACGACACCATTTCAGATTTCTGCAGGCGAAGCAAACTTGCACATTTCAGATGACCAAAGCGTGCATGCCAAAGCTTTGCATCTGAGAATCGTGTAAAGCACATGCTGAATTATTTATAGATCTTTAATAATGTATGACCTTATACAAGCCATGATGTAAAACGCCAGAAGCAATAATAATATCACCATGGGACACAGATCATGGAGTGTACATCGGTCATCAACAAATTTAACAACTAAGACAATCTTGGGTAGTGCTGAAACTGAAAACAGATTTTTCTTGATCCTTGTTACAAACAAAACATCTGACAAGGTGAAAGAACTACCATCAGTGGTAGTCAAAACGATCTTATCAACAACCATAACTGGATAAGATGAGTTGTTGGTGCATGTGACAGTATTCCCTGTAGGGGCATGCTCCAATGCAGTGAAGAAAATACGCTGCGAGGTAATATGTTTGGTTGCCCCATTGTCGAAATACCAAACATTTGAGTCTACAGCAGACATACAATATTGTTCATGTGAAGATGGGTCAAAACTTCAAACAGTAGTAAATGCCGATTCTTCATTCCACACAAGATTTGCAGACTCTGTCTTCAGTCTAGAGGCTACTGCAACAACCATTCTCTTTTTTCTGTGCCTCTTTTGCAGCTAATTTTGGACAGTTTTTTATGAGATGATCTTTTCATTTGCAGTATTGGCAAAACAATTTTTGTTTTTTTAAAAATTTCTTCTCATCTTTGTCATCCTTTTTCACTTGTGATGTATTAGCAGATTTCTGCTTACTAGCAAATGAGCTCCGTTTATCTTTGCCCTTTTGGCTAGTTAGGAAAGCTTGATCAGCAGTACGCATAATAGATCTGTTCTGCCTAGACTGGTCTTCCTGTAATAAGACAGAAATTAGCACTTTGAATGATAAGGCATTGAGAATATATGTACATTCTATTAGGGTTTTAGGAATACTATTTATAGTCCGTGGTTAAAAATGCTCCTAAAGAGGGAAAAAAGTGCCCCGGTAGTCCTAAGTGTGTTCACACACATCACTGCCGGAAATATACTAACAAGCTCCAAAGGCAGAGAGAAATTTTCTTTCCATGAAGAAGACTGTATGATAGAGTTATGAAGGCTTTGCAGGAAGTATCAAAGTTGTAGCAACTCAGGTTACGCTGACACCATGTTTAAATCAAAGTAGAAAATACAGATTGTGTTATGTTCTTTTGCATGGGGTGGGGGTTGTCCTTCTATACAAGAGCAATAGTTGTAAATGTGAGCTGTTTGTTCTAAATTTAAATGGCATCCCTTCTTTTTGGTAGCTAACAATTTAGCTTTTATTACCCAAAATATCTTTGTTTTTTCATATTCAATTGTGTATTAGATGTGAGGGAGATAAGTTCCTCAAGCTTAAAGCTACATATATTTACTCTACTTTAGTGGCACGCGGATCAAGACCCGCAAACGGAATATAGCAGCTCCTTTAGATCCTGCAAGTTTTGCGGATGCTATCGTCCAGATCTACCTTGACCATGATGGAGACTTGGTATGTTTCTTTCAGGAGTGAATTTTCCTGCCATACTTGTATGGCACTGACATGAACACTATCCATAGCTCTACAAACTCATCTGATTCTACATCACGATTCTGTTTATTTTTAGGAACTTATTGCTAAAGATATCGAGGCGTCAGATCTCGACTTCTCTAGATATGGGGAAACCTTCTTTGAGGTAATAGCACTGCTTAGATGTTAATTTGAAGCACGTTTTTGGGATCAATATCAAAACAGATGATGTGTTCGTACAGGTTGTGTATACAGGAGGCCGGTTTCAACTGGGAACAACAAAACCAGAAGAAGGTGAGAGGCAGCATTTTTCAATCTTGAACTGTGAACCATCCCGAGAGAAGATTCTACCGCATGTTCTCTTCATTCAAAAGATCATACGCCGGCGGCCTTTCATGATCAAATCCCTTGAGAATGTAATGCAAAGGCAGCTCCAATCCCTGGAGCTCTATGGAGAAAATGATCGGCTAAAGTTAGCGATATTCACTGCCCTCACTTTCTCTCAAAAGCTCTCAGGTCTTCCTCCTGAGACCATCTTCGCTGCCTTGCTAAAAGATAGCCTTGTTGCCAAGGGTACTGTGCTCGGTTTTATCACTGATTGCTTCAAAGAGTACCTCGTGGAGAATAGCTTCGATGACTTTGTTGGGCTCCTGAAACGAGCTAAGATCGAGGATCGTCTTTTGGAATTCTTCCCGATGCAAAAAAGGAGCATGGATGCGTTTGGTGATCACTTCAGGTTCTGGCTGCATCTTACACTGTAACTTGCTGTGTATGGATTCATATGATGAAATTATCTCGAATATGGTTTTGTGTGGGCGGACTAGCACGATATAGATTACATCTTAATGTGAAAGCATATCTATAGAATCAGCTGAATGGGATCTGTGTGGGTGATCAGCTTGTTATAGATTTATGAAGATTAGCTTGATTATTTAAGATAGGTTTGTATGTGGAGAAAAGGTTGAATATGGATTTGATAGTGGAGAATTGCTAGTTTGATATGGACTCATGTGCTGAGGATAGCTTGCACAATGAATGATTTTACATGTTGGGATTGTAAAACTGTGATGGAGGCGGGGATATTTATCTATGTCTTTGTTGCAGCAAAGCAGGGTTAGGTCAACTGGTAGAATACAACAGAAAGAAGGTTTTTGATGTGAAGTTGAAGGAATTGAAAAGCAGCTTGACTGATCAGATCTCCGAGGAAACAGACATGAACGACGTTCTCGAGTCCACGAAGCAAAGGTGCAAGGAAGCTGCTTTACCGGATGTAGATGTAGTTCAAACTGTATGGGAAGCACTAATGGATGCTATCCAGTGGTCTGGAAAGAACCAACAACAGAATATCAATCTTGCATTGCGACAGGTTTGGAGGATTCTTGTTTATGTTTCTATTTGTTTTTGGGGGGGCAAAAACTACGAATCCCTCCAAGATAGATAGATATGGATAAATCTAGTCATGCTTATTGAAGGAAGAAAAAAGGGGTTCATATTTGGAGTTTTTGTTTGGATTCCATTTTGAAAGAAGAGAAAAGGGGTTCATATTTGGAGTTTTTATTTTGATTCCGTTTTGTTGTTTTGTGAAATTCTCGTAGATAAATCGATCGATGGATATAGATATAGACCTAGTAGTTCTTATCAATGGAAGAAAAAATATGTTCATATTTTGAGATTTTGTTTACAATTATTTGGGCAACTGTAATGAATTCTCCAAGATAGATAGGTCGATAGATATCCATAAATCTGATAGTGCTCATTAGAGATGCTCATTTTTGTCCGTAATTCCAGTCTTTCTGGGAAAATACAAGGAATTCTTCAAGATAGATGAGTTGGTAGATTTAGATTGATATCGCTAAATCTGGCAGTGCGCTTTGATAGAAAATAAAAAATCTGTACATCTGTTGCTAGGTGAAGAATTGGGGTGCTTTGCTTGGCGCATTTACTACGACTGGGAAGCTGGAGCTGGAACTCATGTATACAATACAAACATACTGCTACGAAGATGCAAAACTTATGAAGCTGTTTCCGGAGATTATCCGAGCCTTATATGATCAAGAAGTGGTCTCTGAAGACACTATTCTTGTATGGTTCAAGAGAGGATCCAACCTTAAAGGAAGGTAAGGAAGATAAAGACATCAGTAAATGTTTATGGCTAATGAATCGATCATTCATTTGTAATTTTTTTTTATGGCTTCTAGCTATAGCTGCTAGTTGTGATGCATTAATGTATGCCAAGGATAGGTCTATTTTGTTGCTTTTCCTTCTAACTTGTGCTGATCCGATCTATCTACCTGATGTGTTTACCCTTAAGGGATAACTAGCATCCGTTGTTTTTTAATACTCTTTTATCACGGCCTAGCCTTGGAAGCCCTAAATTTCTCTACAATCTATTGTCAATGATGTTATACTCCTGGATGTATTGTTAGTTGGATATTCTAGAAACCCTACTCCTCTAGAGAATCTGTTAATGAACATGTACACTCGCTGCTGGGTTTAGGGTTTATGGTTTTGGACGATTGATGGGTGTTCTTTCTTGATAATTCTTTTGGCAGACAAACATTGGTGAAGGGTCTCGAGCCATTCGTGAAATGGCTGGAAGAAGCTGAGGAGGAAGATTGATCTTCTTCTCTCTGGATTGTCGTGTGGCCAGCTTCGATATACTCAAGGACACAGAAGATTTTAACAGAACGTCGATCAGTTATGGGTTATTATAGCTCCTTGTTCTGCTGTCACTTCCTTTATGCCTCGTAATCATTTGGAGCGTGGCATAGTTTTCTACTCTCTTTTAGGGGTTTGTTCAACACCATATTGATTGTAATGGTAATCATGGTTTTATTATCATTATATG